>SKCR01033768.1:0-161501 GCA_019454045.1 Zanthoxylum bungeanum
CTTGGCCTTCTGGGATGTCAAGTAAGATGTGCCTCGCACTTCTTGCCCTTAAAAAGCTCTGGCTCTGCCTCTTTCAGCATCACATTAACTGTCCAAGAGTCTTCTCTTGGTTATCATATTGTAGTTCATGATGACCCGCCCTACCAATCGGGCAAAGATTGTAAGATCAAATCTATAGAAGTCTCGCCTCGAAGGTTATGCCCAGATGACCTAGCTGTTCGATGTCAGCAATCATCTGCGACACGTAGTACTCGACAGATGTACCCTCTGACATACGTGATCGAAAGAGCTTCTTTTGCAATTCATACTTCGGAGATCTAAGGTTAGATCTATGAAGATCCTTCAATTTCAACATCATGTTATAAGGATCCAATCCTTTGTTCTGACAATGAAATTGAGGAGTCATTGCAGCAAGCATGACAGATTGAGCAGCAAAGTTATCATCATAGTGAGTCTTCCAAAGCTCACGCTCTACTGGCTGCTCAAGTCCGGGCTCAGGCTCGAGAGGTCTCTCTATAATATAGAGCAACTTCTCAGATCCCAGGACTATCTTGAGATTCATTTCCCAGTCTGGAAAAATTGGAGCTGTTAAAGACATTCTCGCCCATGATTATGTCTCGAATGCTAATCTTTCCAGCCATCTTGATTGCTATAGTCCAACTATCCAATCAACGATTTCGGGTACACTCAAAAATACAATGGTTACTATAGCCTAACTATATAACCAACTACAAGTGGAGTAGTGTCTTGTACAGTCTAATTGTTCAAAGAAAGCAATAAAATAATATTAGTCCAACTAATTATATAATATTATATATATATATATATATATATATATATATATAACGAGATATAATATAAAAGAGTGAGTATTAGTGAGATTAAACGAAATTAAAAATTTAATACTAGCCTCCCACTATTTTTCGGTGACCCTAACCCTCTATTGAGTACTCGGGAAACCCAGTTTCCTAGTGGGCTAGGATCCCATTAAATAACACAAACCTTGACTTTGGCCAACAAGTTGTATGAAACTTAACTAGGTAGATCTCTAAGATCAATTGGATCTCATCCAATTCCTTAATCCGGTAGGTGGACCTCCAAGTCCAAAACATATATCTGATATATTTCCTAACATTTTCCTCTGAATCAACTAAGCCTTGGCTTTGGCTCACAAGCTTAATAATTCGAGTTAAGTGTGACCCATTGACATGGGAAAGCTTCGTAATCCACATCGATGTACAGAAGTGACCTTGACTTTGGCCAACAAGTCACAACTTCCAAGACATGCAATGTATAACAAAGCTTTCATGGTTCAAACACATCCGCCATGGACAATGATCTTGACTTTGGCCAACAAATCAAGCCAATCTTGGATCTTGAGAGGAACCACTCAATTGGAAGGAAAACGCTTATATTAAAGTGATGGTGTTTTTCGTAATTGGCAACCAATTTATTATCTTTGATTAGGTCTCATCATTCACCCTTAACATGCATTCTAAAAGAATAATAAGGCGCGATAAAATTAATAATGATAAGTGGATGGATATATAATACAATTTGTTCCTAGAATAAATCTCTCTCGTTTTTCCTCTCTCCCGCTAGCACTTTACATTCTTCTACCCAATTACATAACACATGAGAAACCTCATTTACATTGAGGGAATTGGTGAGAATATAAATACAAAGAGAATATAGGTGAAATGAGGGACACGCAAGTCCATTTAAATAAATACCATATTTACAACAATTTCTAAAATTGCCCCCACCCATCTAATATCCATCTCATATACATTATTCATAAATACATCCAAGTATTCACACAAAGCATGTTGTCAATCAATCTAATCCAATTAATTAATCTTCAATTAATGACCATCCAATGTTCATACAACGATTTGATTTGCGCGAGTCCAACTCGTTTAAGAATAAATACTCAAAGTACGTATTCTTGAATTATATCGAACTACAATTTTAAATCCAATTTAAATTGTATCCAACATTAATTCATGTTTAATTCCAAATTAAACAATTACACTTACAATAGTGCCTTTTAGACTTGGATTCCAAATCCAATCCAAATGGGTCTCAAAGGCCCAATTAGCATCCTATGTTATTCAATTAAGTCCAATAGGCTTTCAATTAATTCTTTAGGCATGGACTTTGGCTATTATAGATCCAACCCAAAATGCCTTGGCCCAATTAGGAATCACCCAATGCCAAAAATCAATTTAGGCCCAATTAAATAATTAAAGGCACAAAATCATATTTTAGACTTTATGGAAATGGTTTTAGGCCTAATTGGATCCAACTCAATTGTCCAAATCATACTTGGCCCAACCAAGCCCATTAGCCCAAATACAATAAATTAAATTAGAATAATATTCCAAATATCATATTAATCCAATTAAAGTGTAATTAACAAAATTAATCAATTAATCTAATATTTTCAAAATATTAATTAATTTAATTAATCATGCTTAATATTCCAATTCATGTCCAACATAAATTGAAGCAAAAAGTCTCCAACATGCTTCATACTCACGGTAATAGGCAAGAAATAACATCCAATTTTATTTCAATCCAATTAAATCAACAATTAACATTCATTTCATACCAATAACACATCCAATTGTCAAATTTCAAAATTACCATGAGTAAATCTAGGTCCATAGTTTCGGCCAAGTAGTGAATTAGGGAAATTTGATCCAATAAATTTTTCACAAATCCAACCATGTATAACTCTAATCATCATCATATAAACTCAACCAAACAACCAATTTCAAATTTACATGCTCCAAGCACAAAATCCCCAAATTAAAGTTATGAACCCTAGAATTCAAATCATGTTTAAGAGGCTCTAGATACCATTGTTAGTGTCCTACACATGCCACATGATCCCTAAACAATGATTTGTGTGTGAATAATTCAAGTGGAGTTGTGGAAATACTCACATTGAACGGTTGAAAATTTCAAAAATTCATTTGGATGTAGAAGCTCCAAGCTTTGTGATGAGTTCCAAACCCTTAGGTGAGTTTCCCTATCACCTTGATTCAACACTCCAAGTGCTAGCTTGAATAAATTTTGAAGCAAAATTTATCTTCAAGAAGAAAGAAGCTCACGACCAATGAAAGAAAAGAGAGAGAGATGTGAATAGTTCTTGTTTCCAAAACAATTAGTTTCTACAACTTGTCTAGTTTGTGTGTTAAAGACTTTGCATTAAATAAATTTCAACCACTTCCATCAACTTTGTGACAAGTGATGTAAGTAAAGTGGATCCCACCACTTTAAGTTCAAAATTCAAGTTGGCTTACGAAACACACAACTTGACTATGGGCCCGGGTTCGTTTAATCTGATTAAACGAATTTTTCGTCGCTAAATAATTAAATTCAATTTAATTAAATAATTATGTCTAGCAAAATTATTACGATAGTCACTTACGAATTAATTCCAAATTAATTCGTTCGCTTGAATTAAAATCCAATTTTCAATAATATATATGATATATTATTTTAGCCAAATAAATAATTTAAATAAAATCCAATTTAACTATTAAATTATTTTATCAATTAATTCCAAATTAATAATCACGTTCTCTCTTCTAGACGAATTTAATCCCAGATAATTCTTGCCGTAATTAATCCCAGATTAATTTTCTCTCTCATAATTAATCCCAGATTAATCTATCGAGTCAAATGTCATTGGTGAATCTTTGGGAAGCGACCCAAGAGATCCCTGGATATGTTGGCAGTAAATACGGTTGTCGGACTATCCGACATGTGCACACCTCGTACCACGTTCTCACCGATTTACAAGACATGGTTGGCTTCTAGCAAAGCACCGTGCCTACCCAATTCTCCAGAAATATTCAACGAGGAATATATAATTTGTATCAGGGGTAGTAATACAATGTATTACGTAATACGATCCAGTATCGGATGTCACATGCTAGGCCTAGGGCTGGCTCTGTGTATGCCTCGTACGAAGCATATATCGGATCCCGCGCAACTAGTCTCTATAATCGGATAGTCATTACCTAGTCATACTATCCCGATAGCTGCAGCATTAAAGAGTACTAGTATTGTATCATGTGTGACCATCTTCTCCAAATGACTGAAGTTATACTCTCATCTTGACATCACATCCAATACACTACGATTCTCAGTAAACCCAATAGTGGCGTACACAGAACCTGTTAAAGCTCTGGACGACCAATACCAAAGCAAACTGATTGTCACAAGTAATAACGACGTAAGTCTCAGGTTAAAGATCACATACACCTACCCTGATTCGGATTCCCATAGACACATAGTCATACTACCAATGGGACTTCGAGGGGTCTATCCATAGTGAAGCTGTTCCCGGTCCAACGGCTAACAGAACCTCTTATCACACTTGCATAAGTACCCAATACTTAAATATATGAGAACTATACTGTTAAGCTTCCATAATGCGCACAAGTGTAATATTAGTCTATTCCGCATTATCAATGTTCAGTCTCAATAATACTACGACTAGGGATATTTAATGATTAAATCGTTCGTGGATTAATATTGTCTCAAATCATATTAATCTGATTTAACCATATGGACTTTTATCATTAATAATCCAAGTAATCCAATTACATAATGATAAAATAGCAAGTTCTTTTGTCACATAGTTAATTTGTACAAAAACACCATGTTCTTTACAAATAGTGATGTTATGGGTCATAATTGTCCAACATGTGACACAAACGAAATTAATCCTGGAATTATTTTAGTTTCAAAAATAATAACATAGACTTAGATTAATTTTTATTACCATATGATATACATGTATAGCATTTATGCAGTAATGTTAACTTAGTAAAATCATATATTGTATTATTATGAACTTGGTAGTATATGTTTAAGTTAATATTAAGGTGTTCAATTATCACAAGCATACAAATAGTGATAAAGTTGGCTGAGAATTAAAAGTGTAACTTTACACAAGTAATTATGTCCAAGCTTGATTGACTTATACATATATACATACAAATTTACACATATTTATTATTTTTTTTGTGAATTAAAGTGTAATACTAAGTTTGAATGTCTAAGATATTATATTGAGAAAGTGTTTAAAGGATATTCTGTCAAAACGGTGATAAGAGCCTAAGTGGGCAGAGATTTAAATGGTTACTCTGGACCCCCCTCGTCCTCTGGGAATTTTCTTTTATTCATTTATCATAAGAAACCTTAGTCGTAAATTCAAGGACTTGTGTTATTGGTACTACTGTTCAATATAACAACGAGTGGATTCTTAGTATATTACTTAAACAAGATCATACATTTGATCATTGTGCAATTTTTCTTTGTAGACTTATTGATTATTGTTGGTTTCTCTAGTTACACATGTCTAGTGGAAATATCACACCACCGGTCGCTCATGGGGAGAAACCAGAAAAGTTTGGTGGAGCAAACTTTAAGCAATGGCAAAATAAAATATTTTTCTATCTGACGACACTGCAGTTGGCTAAGTATCTCAAAGATCCTCCGGGTCCTGTGGAGGGAGAAACAGAAAAAGCCAAGCAACTGCGAGAATAGACATGGTCGTCAGGCGACTTCTTATGCAATAACTACTTCTTGGGAGGACTTGACAATACCTTATATAATGTGTACCAAGGCATGACTTCTACGAAGATTATCTGAGAATCTCTCAAGAAGAAATATAAAACCGAGGATGCCAGACAGAGGAAATTTATCGTGGGTAGGTTCCTGGACTACAACATGGAGATTCAAGGACGATGATGTCTCAGTTGGGTGAACTTCAGTTAATCATTCATGAATATTGGATGAGGGAATGAAACTCTGTGAGATGCTTCAAGTTTCCATAATCATTAAAAAGTTACCTCCATCATGGAAGGACTTCAAGAGCTTTCTGAAACACAAAAAGAAATAAATGAGTCTTGAAGACTTTGGAGTTTGATTGAAGATTGAAGATGACAACGGGAAGTCCGAGAAGGCCATCTACAAGACTATGGAGTCTAAGGCCAACATCATAAGGGATGGAAAGGGTAGCAAAAAGAGAAAGAATAATGGAGCTTATTCTTCCCAAGCAAACAAGAAGTTCATGGGGAAATGCTATATCTATGGAAAAACAGTCACATGGCAAAGGACTGTAGAAACAAGAAGTCTCGGGACAAAGGTAAGAAAAAGAAAAATGAGGCCATGTCACTTAGGATGAGCAGCTAACTGATGAGATCTCATAGAGGAACTATCAACAGTTGTAACAGAAGCCAACTTGGTTGGGAATTCGAGAGAATGATGGGTAGACACTGGGGCTACTCGTCATATATGTTCTGATAGCAAGATGTTTTCCTCGTATCAGAAGGTCAATGGTGGCGATCATCTGACAATGGGAAACTCGTCTATCTCTAGAGTGGTTGGACAAGGCAAAATGGTTCTAAAGATAACATCTGGGAAATAGCTTACATTGAAGAATATTTTGCATATTCCTGAAATTCGGAAGAACTTGGTTTCAGGTTCACTCCTTAACAAGAATGGTTTCAAGATTGTATTTTTTTTTTTTATAAGTTTGTACTGACCAAGAATAATATCAATGTAGGAAAATGATACCTACTGAAGGCCTTTTCAAGTTCAATGTAATGACTGTCAATCGACACAGTACTAATAATAAAGCTACATCTTCCGCTTATATTATTGAGTCACAAAATATATGGCATGGGAGGTTAGGACATGTTAATTATGATACAATACGTAAATTAATTAACATGGACCTTATACCTAAATTTACAATTGATAACCAACATAAATATGAGGCATGTGTTGAAGCAAAAATGAACAGAGCATCATTTCATTCCATAGAATGAAGGTCTGAACCCTTGGAACTTGTACACTCCGATGTGTGTGAAATGAATATTGTGCAAACAAAAGGCGGTAAAAAGTACTTTGTCACTTTTATCGATGATAGCATAAGATTCTATTATGTGTATTTGCTCAGGAGCAAAGATGAAGCTATTGAGAGATTTATACACTATAAGAACAAATTTGAAAATCAATTTGGCAAGAAAATAAAAAGAATCAGGAATGATAGATGAGGTGAATATGTCACCATTTGGTTAATATTGTTCCAATAATGGAATTATTCACGAAACTACTACTTCTTATTCGCCTCAACAAAATGGGATTGAGGAACGTAAAATTCGAACATTGAAGGAAATGATGGATGTCATGTTGACAAGCTCTGGTTTACCCCAAACCTTGTGGGGGTAGCCTTGTTTTCTGCCAACTATGTTCTAACAAGTTACCTCACAGAAGATTGGACAAGACACCATACGAACTATGGAAAGGTCACGTATCTTCATATAAATATCTGAAAGTGTAGGGGTGTCTCGCCAAAGTGATGGTTCCTAAACATAAGAAGGTTAGAATATGACCCCAACACTGTTGATTATATATTCATTGGATATGCTCACAATAGTAGTGCGTATCGATTCCTGGTACATAAGTCTAAAATTTCTGATGTCAATCCAAATATGATAATTGAGTCAAGGAATACGATATTATTTAAAGAAACATTTCTTTGTAAAGAACGACAAAGAACATAGTCTCTCAAAAGAACTATTGATACTGTTAAATGCAGTGATCAAGTTGACCAAGAATTAGATCAACATGAAAATATTGAGGAAAATGAACCTAGACGTAGCAAAAGAGCTAGAACGTCTAAGTCATTTTGACCTAATTTTCTCACATACTTTAAATCTATAAAGAGTAATGTCTTCTTCAGAGGCACCTTTGTGGAAAGAGGCTATCAATAGCGAGATTGATTCTATCCTTCAAAACCATCCTTGGGAGTTGGTTGATCTTCCTTCAAGTTATAAGCCGTTGGGCTACAAATGGATTTTCAAACGGAAGATGAAGCCGGATTGATCAATAGATAAGTACAAGGCAATACTTGTCATAAAAGGTTATAGATAAAAGAAAGGCCTTGATTACTTTGATACATATTCACCAGTGACTCGTATCACCTCAATAACAATGTTTATAGCCATAACAGCTATATTTGGTCTTGAAATACATCAAATGGATGTGAAGACGACATTCTTAAATGGTGAACTGGATGAAGAGTTATTTATAGCCATAACAGCTATATTTGGTCTTGAAATACATCAAATGGATGTGAAGACGACATTCTTAAATGGTGAACTGGATGAAGAGATTTACATGGAACAACCAGAAGGTTTCAATATTCCTGGACAAGAACAGAAGGTGTGCAAACTTGTAAAATCCTTATACGGATTAAAACAATCACCTAAACAATGACATGAAAATTTGACAAAGAGATGTTGTCAAGTGGGTTCAAAATCAATTAGTGTGATAAGTGTGTATACACCAAATCAACTCAAAAAGGATATGTCATTGTGTGTCTCTACATAGACGATATGCTGATGATTGGTAGTAATCATTAGATGATTAAGTCTACCAAGAAAGTATCGACCATCAAATTTGATATGAAAGATTTAAGAGTAGTTGATGTGATCTTAGGAATTAAGATTTCCAGAACATCAGAGGGGTATATATTATCTCAGACTCATTATGTTGAGAAGATATTTGAGAAATATAATAAAGGAGATCTAAATGTGGTTAGAACTCATGTAGACCTAACTCTTCATTTATCAAAGAATACTGGCTCAAGCGTATCACAATTAGAGTATTCGAGAATCATCGGAAGTCTGATGTATCTCATAAATTGCACACGATCTGATATCGCTCAAGCTGTAAACAGGCTTAGCAGATATACGAGCAATCCATGACATAATCACTGGAAAGCCATAAATATATTTTTGAGGTATCTGAGAGAAAATTCAAAATATGGTCTGCACTATACGAGATATCTAGTTGTTCTAGAGGGATACATCGATGATAACTGTATATCTGATACAGTGGATTCCAAATGTAGGAGTGGATTTATTTTCACACTTAGTGGTACAGTCGTGTCATGGAAATCCTCGAGGAAAATATGTATTACCTCGTCTACTATGGAATCAGAGTTCATAGCATTAGACAAAATAGCGGAAGAAACGGAATGACTTCGAAATTTCCTAGAGGATATTCCAATTGGCCCAAACCAGTGCCAGCGATAAACATACATTGTGATAGTTAATCGACTATTGAGAGAGCCAAAAATACAATGTATAATGGTAAGTCTCGACACATACGTTACATACATAATACCATACGACAACTACTCTCAAGTGGCATAATTTCGATAGATTATGTCAAATCAAAGGAAAACCTAGCGGATCCACTTACTAAAGGTTTTCCTAGAGAACAAGTTGAGAAGTTATCGAGGGGAATGGGCTTGAAGCCTATAAATTAAGAATTGTCACTGTGGAAACCCAACCTAGCTGACTGGAGATCCTAAGATCTAGGTTCAAAAGGGACAAGCACTATAGAGTTTTATACTATTTCCCATTCCTGTAATGATGCAGAGTGTTGTCTATCAAGGTTAGGATAAGCCAAGGCTTTTAATGATCACTATATTAGGAGAATAGTCATAATGGGGGTAAAGACAGATTATCTTTTTACAGTAGATCACCTATTTCAAGTAAGAAGTGATGAACCTTCTATGAGAGTTTTTTAAGGTTGAATTCCCTAAAGTACTTGATGAATCGAGGACCAATGTTCATGGCCGAAATGAACACAGCCGTAAAATAGGAAATGGTCGAAGTGAAGCTGTATGTTGGCAATTGTCTTGGTTTACACCAACGGCAGAATAATTTAAGACTATGGGTCACTGGTTTGCCAAGTAAATTCGATTGTCATTCACTAGGAAAAGTTCAAGGCAAAAGCTACCTATTTCGATGCGGTTTTATTTCATAGAAACTCTTTTAAGTGTCTGCATCAATATTAGAGAATTGTGGGGGATTGTTATAAATTCTCTAATATATATGGTGATAAAGTAGGAGAGACATGTCCCTTAAGTAGTGTCTTATGGAAAAGGCACAAGGATGAATGGTCATGTCCTCTACATTGGAATGATGCATCTCTAGGAAATGGTATAACCTTTAGGAGGGTTACACCCTAAGCCAAATTGTGCTCTCAAAGGCACCCTTTCATGCCTATATAAAGGAGGATCTTAGATTCATTTTAAATACATCTAGAAAATCATATAAGGTTCATGATCTAGAGAATCATTTGGAAAAGAGAGAATTTCCACCATTTTTCATTGTTCAAGTTCGTGGAGAAATGAGTGACTCTTCTACAAGAAGCAATCAAGTAATTCTGGGAGAACGTTAGCCACAAGACATCCGTAGAACACCGGGACATGACTAATAAGTTCTTAAAGACAGAGGCAACTCGGCTTGATTTCATTCATTATTTTCTACAACACAATTTTCAGGTTTTTCTTGGTACTCAAATTATATGTTTAGGTTTTATAATAAGAATTTTTGTTTGAGTAAGGCATGTTAGTTTGGTTTATAACACATAATCTCCAACATATGTATATATATTACTTATCTACCCTTCACTGTTTCATTGAAGCCTGTATGGATGCAAAGGCTCTTTTGTCTTTCCGCCCTTTTTACTTCTTCCACCCCGA
Organism: Zanthoxylum bungeanum; assembly: GCA_019454045.1. Lineage (NCBI taxonomy): Eukaryota > Viridiplantae > Streptophyta > Magnoliopsida > Sapindales > Rutaceae > Zanthoxylum > Zanthoxylum bungeanum. The sequence continues at coordinate 10,589 of SKCR01033768.1, forward strand.
TGATGCATGTGGAGACATCCCATTGGACTATGTTAATTTTACTACTAATCAGGGAGAAACATCTTGTATGTCAGGAGATTCAGCCGACTCTCTCAATTTTTTTTAACTGTTAATATTAAGTAAATAATAAAAATATCACTATGAATTTATAAATTAAACTCTTAAAAATTATAAAAACTCCAACCTTTTGACTTCGCTCATGCTACCACAACCTATAATAGGTGTTTCAAATGTGAATCAAGTTTCTTCTTGTTTATATATATATATATATATATATATATATTAGTTAGGTTAGAATTTGTTAGTTGATTCAATTCGTATTAAAGAATACGTATTTGAACAAATTGATCCATGTATGATCAATTTGGTATGAAAAAGACATACCATGGGCGTGATCAATTTCGTATTCGTAATTTGGTATTTGAAAAACACCTACCATGAATGTGAATCAAGTTCTGCTTGTTATGAAAAAGTGGTTCGAGCTGGGTTCATTTAATTACTGAGACTTGATTAGGGATGACAATTTTACCCGCAAACCCGCAAACCCGCAAAAACCCGCCCGCAATGGGTAGAATTTGGTAAATATATTAGTGGGTGCGGTGCGAGTTTGGTAATTTAAAGCAGAACCCGCTGCGGGTGCGGTGCGGGTTTGGTATTTAAGAAAAAAATACGGGTATCTGCTGCGGGTATCCGCATACTCACAATATTATTTTTTATTAATTAATATTTTTAGGACAATATAAAAAAACATTCATATAAAAACAACTAACAAAACCTAAACCTAAAACACTAATCCACAGTTCCACACTCTCACTCAGCTGCAGCCCGCAACCTGCCCAACTGAAGATTTTTTGCATGATTATTATTGTTTTTTTTTAATCACACTTGTTAATAAAATTATAATACAAAAATTTGGATTAAGTTCAAATGATCAGAAACAGGAAAGGAGCAAAATAAGCTAGTATTTGCTGCAACTTCAGTAGCTTTCATGTTTCTTCATTATACTTACACCACTTGAGCCTTGTAAGCATCACTTTCATTACACTTAGCATAAAAAATATGACCAAAGGTTGATGATTACTTTTTAGCTTATTGTCTATTGAGTTTGCTAACTTAGATAATTATAATTATGAAGGGAAGAATTCGTTTTAATTATGTTTATATGAAAAAATAAACATATGATACCGAGTCTTTCATACATTATGTTATCTATGTACTGTATATATACATACATTGCATGTTGTATATGTCAAATGAAAAACAAATGTGAAAACTACAGCTAGCAATTAAAAATAAATTATTTAATTAAAAAATTATATTATTAAGAACACAAAGTAATTCAATATTTTAAAAACCCGTAAAAAATCTGTTGGGTACCAATACGGGTTTGGTAATTTATTTTTATATGCAGTGCAGGTTTGGTAATGAAAATTAAAACCCACAACGGGTATGGTGCGGGTTTGGTAATTTATTTACATATGCGGGTGCATATTTGGTAATGATAAACCCGCACCATACCCTACCAACTGCCATCCCTAGACTCGATTCCATTTGGTATACATTTTCACATAGAGTTTCTTTAATTACAATTTCTAATTATAGAGTTTTTAAAATCAGAGTTTTTGATTTAAAAAAAAATTATAAAATTATTTAATGGACAAGTTTTATAAAGTTTTTATTTTTTATGGAAAGAAAAAAAAATATTATTATGAAATAAAATAAGAATATTTTAAATAATATGATGTTTAAAAACCTGAATTTTAAACTTCTGCAAAATAATATTATTAATTCTCGAAAAAATTACTTTAAATACAATTAAACATCTATAAAAATTTTGAAAAATACTTTTGAGATTAAAAAATTATTTTATTTATGTTAAAAACCATATCACATAGACACTCAATAAAATAATTTTTAGTGTCCTTTCAAGAAAAAATGGGTACCGATAAAAAAAAATGCCCATTTGCACAAGACATTGGACAAATGACGAGTTTACAAAACTGGCCATATTAGATAGAATATTTCTAATGGCCACTTGTAACGACGCATGGCGAAAGAGCGTTCATGATTCCATACTATGGAAATATAAAATATCTCAAATTAATACAAAATTTAATTAATATTATTTTTCCTAAATATATTTTTGGTCGCCACATGGGCTGTGGCTTGTAGCCTAGTTCCAATGATATCAATCTAGATTAAGATTCATTTACTCGATTTGATTTGATTCGTATTGAAAAAGGTAAAGATTTGAAAAAGAATTGATTTGTTCAATAAATAAATCAATTCGATTCGATTCGTTTATAATAAACAAATCGAATATGAATTTGAGTTCATTGATTTTGTTGACGGCTGATTTTGGTCTCAGGGGCAATATGGGAATATTACTCCCGAGACAATCCTCCCTCAATAGTGAATTTGTTTGGTTATGGGGGACCAAAAGCAAACTTAGCAAAAGACAGATAAATACGCCAATCGACAAAGAGATTTAACGTGGTTCGGCGGATCTTGGTCCGACCTACGTCCACGAGCACAAAAAGGATGATACTTTTATTACTCAAACACGCTTCTCAGCTCTCTCTTTTGTTTACAAGTCTCACAATAATGATCTTGATCTCAACTTTTCACTTTCAACTTGTTCCCCTTATTCTCTCTTTTTTTCTTGTTCTTCTTTTCCTTCACTCTACCCTCCTATTTATAATGGTGAAGAAATCATATTCCTATTTGTACAAGAATTTCCTAGTTGAAACTATTCCTTTTTTCCATAAGGATTCCTAGTCAAAACTATTCCCTTTTTCCATAAGGATTCCTAGCCAAAAACTACATTTACTTCCTTTATCATACTAGGACATTGACTTACTAGTTTACCCCATGAAAGTAGGATAACTTATTATCTTATCTCATATGGATAGAATGCCTTATTTTCCCGAACATGTCTTGCCCTATGCTCGGTCTTCATGTGGTCGGTTATAATAGTCTTTTATACTGAGAATGCTGCTGTCGACCTGATAATTGCCCGGTCATCCGAACCAAAGTGGTCGGTTATCAGATCATAAAGTTCTCGGCCACTCACTCATGTGGTCGGGTCGGTATTAATGATCTTGACCAATGAGAAATTACCCTTTTGCCCCTGTCGTGCTGTCTTAAATACCATAGTGCCTAAAAACACCATCAACATATGTCCCCTAGTTCTCGGTAACAACGAGTTTGCGAGTTGATGCCGGGAACTATAAAAAAGATGGTGTGCCGATGAATCCGTCGGTGGTCACTCCAGGAATCGCAGAGAAATTACCTTCGACATCAACTAAGTCTTCTGTTTCTATCTTCATATCCTCGGTTATTGGAGATGCTGATCCTATTCAGAACGATTCTCCACCTCAAAGCAAATTGCTTACTTGGGTCGTTCCATCAGGAGATGAAGTTCCTCTTGTTGTCCAAACTAGGAATGACTCCTCCTCTGTAATATCTGTACCAGAGATTTAGAGGTCTTGACCTCTGACTGATCCAATCTTGATTGTGAGGAGAAAATTTTGCCTCTGAGCTAACGATGATGTGCTCGGTGGCATGTGATCCTGTCTCGAGCTGTGAGAGATGCTCGGTCCTGGGGGAATGTTACGTCCCCAGTCCGAAGGACTGACTCAGTGGGACGCAACCCGACCCCGAGTGAAGAAAGGCACTTGGACTTGGGGGAATGTTACGTCCCCAGTCCGAAGGGCTGACCATGAGGGAGATGCTCTGATCCCATGTCGATGATAAGTCTCTCGGTGGGACGTATCCCGACCCCGAGCTGAAGAAAGACTTGGCTCTGGGGGAATATTACATCCTCAGTCCAAAGAAGCCAACTCGGTGGGACGTAACCCGACCCCGAGCTGAAAGAAAGACTTGGCTCTGGGGGAATGTTACATCCCCAGTCCAAAGAAGCCGACTCGGTGGGCCGTAACCCGACCCCGAGCTAAAAGAAAGACTTGACTCTGAGGGAATATTACATCCCCAGTCCAAAGAAACCGACTCGGTGGAACGTAACCCGACCCTGAGCTAAAAGAAAGACTTGGCTCTGGGGGAATGTTACATCCCCAGTCCAAAGAAGCTGATTCGGTGGGACGTAACCCGACCCCGAGCTGAAACAACATTTGGCTCTGGGGGAATGTCACAACCCCAGACCAATAGAGCCGACTCGGTGGGACGTAACCCGACCCCGAGCTGAAAGAACAAGCGGCCTCGGCGGAACGAAATCCAGCCACGAGCCAAATAACCAAGGAGCCTCGGCGGAACGAAATCCAGCCCCGAGCCGAATAAACAAGCTGCCTCGGCGGAACGAAATCCAGCCCCGAGCCGAATAACCAAGCAGCCTCGGCGGAACGAAATCCAGCCCCGAGCCTAATAAACAAGCGGCCTCGGCGGAACGAAATCCAGCCCCGAGCCGAATAACCAAGCAGCCTCGGCGGAACGAAATCCAACCCCGAGCCTAATAAACAAGCGGCCTCGGCGGAACGAAATCCAGCCCCGAGCCAATAACCAAGCGGCCTCGGCGGAACGAAATCCAGCCCCGAGCCGAATAACCAAGGAGCCTCGGCGGAACGAAATCCAGCCCCGAGCCGAATAACCAAGCGGCCTCGGCGGAACGAAATCCAGCCCCGAGCCGAATAACCAAGCGGCCTCGGCGGAACGAAATCCAGCCCCGAGCCTAATAAACAAGCGGCCTCGGCGGAACGAAATCCAGCCCCGAGCCGAATAACCAAGCGGCCTCGGCAGAACGAAATCCAACCCCGAGCCTATAAACAAGCGGCCTCGGCGAACAAAATCCAGCCCCGAGCCAAATAACCAAGCGGCCTCGGCGGAACGAAATCCAGCCCCGAGCCGAATAACCAAGCGGCCTCGGCGGAACGAAATCCAGCCCCGAGCCGAATAACCAAGCGGCCTCGGCGGAACGAAATCCAGCCCCGAGCCGAATAAACAAGTGGCCTCGGCGGAACGAAATCCAGCCCCGAGCCGAATAACCAAGCGGCCTCGGCGGAACGAAATCCAGCCCCGAGCCTAATAAACAAGCGGCCTCGGCGGAACGAAATCCAGCCCCGAGCCGAATAACCAAGCGGCCTCGGCGGAACGAAATCCAGCCCCGAGCCGAAATAAAAATCGATCTCGGCGGTACAAGAGCAGACCCGAGCCGGAAAGAAACATCGGTCTCGGCGGTACAAGAGCAGACCCGAGCAGGAAAGAAACATCGGTCTCGGCGGTACAAGAGCAGACCCGAGCCGGAAAGAAACATCGGTCTCGGCGGTACAAGAGCAGACCCGAGCCGGAAAGAAACATCGGTCTCGGCGGTCCAAGAGCAGACCCGAGCCGGAAAGAAACATCGTTCTCGGCGGTACAAGAGCAGACCCGAGCCGGAAAGAAAATATCGGTCTCGGCGGTACAAGAGCAGACCCGAGCCGGAAGGAAACGTCGGTCTCGGCGGTACAAGAGCAGACCCGAGCCGGAAATAAACATCGGTCTCGGCGGTACAAGAGCAGACCCGAGCCGGAAATAAACATCGGTCTCGGCGGTACAAGAGCAGACCCGAGCCGGAAATAAACATCGGTCTCGGCGGTACAAGAGCAGACCCGAGCCGGAAAACATATATCAACAAAAATGGACTCGGCGGTACAAGAGCAGGCCCGAGCCGTAAAACAAATATCAAAACTATTGTGTGGACCACAACAAACAAGCATAATCAAATGTCAGCCTAAGACAGAAGAGGTCTTACTCACATTTTTGGGATCCGTTGCCTTCCGTTTTTTCGCATCTCCTCCGACTGGTTCCGGCTTCAAGTTTCTCATTATTCGTTTCTTCCATCCTCTCCAGTTTGTTCATCATGGATTTCAGAAGGATTTGATTTTCCTCCCTATCTTTCCTCATATTTTCCTCCATTTTCTCCATCCAATCTGCAGCCGAGCTCCCTGATGATTGGTGGTTTCCGCCTTCCGCCATTGTCTTACTACACTGGTTGCTTTTTGTCCAGTCCCCACAGACGGCGCCAACTGTTGACGGTTGATTTTGGTCTCAGGGGCAATATGGGAATATTACTCCCGAGACAATCCTCCCTCAATAGTGAATTTGTTTGGTTATGGGGGACCAAAAGCAAACTTAGCAAAAGACAGATAAATACGCCAATCGACAAAGAGATTTAACGTGGTTCGGCGGATATTGGTCCGACCTACGTCCACGGGCACAAAAAGGATGATACTTTTATTACTCAAACACGCTTCTCACCTCTCTCTTTTGTTTACAAGTCTCACAATAATGATCTTGATCTCAACTTTTCACTTTCAACTTGTTCCCCTTATTCTCTCTTTTTTCTTGTTCTTCTTTTCCTTCACTCTACCCTCCTATTTATAATGGTGAAGAAATCATATTCCTATTTGTACAAGAATTTCCTAGTTGAAACTATTCTTTTTTCCCATAAGGATTCCTAGTCAAAACTATTCCCTTTTTCCATAAGGATTCCTAGCCAAAAACTACATTTACTTCCTTTATCATACTAGGACATTGACTTACTAGTTTACCCCATGAAAGTAGGATAACTTATTATCTTATCTCATATGGATAGAATGCCTTATTTTCCCGAACATGTCTTGCCCTATGCTCGGTCTTCATGTGGTCAGTTATAATAGTCTTTTATACTGAGAATGCTACTGTCGACCTGATAATTGCCCGGTCATCCGAACCAAAGTGGTCGGTTATCAGATCATAAAGTTCTCGGCCACTCACTCATGTGGTCGGGTCGATATTAATGATCTTGACCAATGAGAAATTACCCTTTTGCCCCTGTCGTGCTGTCTTAAATATCATAATGCCTAAAAACACCATCAACAGATTTATTTAAAATTATTTTGCTGCTTTTATTTTTCTAGTTGTTATTTTTCAATTATAATTCAAGAAGTTGTTGTAAATTGTCATTAGAAAAATAATGTCGTGTATATTTTATAAATCATTTAAATCATTATATTTATATCCAATTCTATTATATTTATGAGATCCACCGGACCTATAGGCCTCATAAAAGCCCACTAGTTCTACCAAATGATAAAATGAGATTAGGTTAGTGCATCGGCTCAACCTACTGAGCTAATATATATATATATTTTTTAAATCATTGGAAATCTCATTGCGAAATCACCTATTCCGGGCTTAAATAAAGCAGATAAAATCTCCGGCTGTTCCAGACTCTCACAAGAAACGCACTCATTGTATTTCAAACTCAAAACCTCAAGGTGAGACTTTGAACCCTACACCACCACGCCACGCCCCTTAGGGACTACTGAACTAATACACTAACCCCATGGGCACAATTATATTTTTCATAAATAAACTTACAACTTCATATTCGTTTAACTAATGTAAAACAGACATTTGATAATAATATGATTCGTTAGAATCTGATCCAAGAGTAGGGTTTCATAATTTGATATCAAATGTACAGGCATTCTTGCTTTAATATAATATGGTAATTAACTGCCATAGGTCAAAATTCAGAAGGAATAAGATCTGCTGAAGACCTTTTTCAATGCTTCCCATTTAAAAGACTGAACCCTAATTAGGGTCAAATAAGGCTTCCAGTTCTTGGTCTTATGTGAATCCGAATTAGTTGATGCTAATGGTAATTTTTCCATTACTTTAATGTTGTCTTCAAGGTTCCAAAAACGAGCTTCTTTTCTCTTGCTTCTTATGGTCTCTAACACATCGTATTTGTTGCATATTCCCCACACTACCACCTTTTGTTGATTGTAATCCACATTTACCGAATATATACCTGCATCCACACATTTGTTAATATTCAACGACATCGGCGAATTTTTTTATGAGACCTCGTTACATTCATATGCATATTTTCTAATTGATACGTTTTTCAATTCTAAATAAAATTGGAACATTTCCTTCCATAATACATATCTTAAAAATTGAAATTTTAGGATAATTATTTATTAAAGTATTATAAAAAAAGATGTGTAAAAAATATGTTTTCCTAAGATTTAAGAATCTAGATAACCATTTAGTTCGCTTGAGCTTAAAACTACAATAGAAAAAGATATACAACACACACTAAAAGAACATTTTTCTACAAAAAGCTGGCTTAGGATTTAGAAAAGGGAGCATCAATTGGTGAGCAGAATTATACCTTTGAGATGGGATAACGTCTTCTTAACCTTTCTTTCACACCCATGAGAATATAAAGGTACCATCAACTCTACATACTGTGCCTCCACATTCTTGCAAGCTGGAACTATTTGCATGTTGGCCATTTCTAATCAAACACACCCTTCCAAAAGCTACAAGTTTGGTTGCTTGTTTATATCCATGATTGGGATTTATATAACATTTTCAACCACGTAATGAATAAGCTAGAGGTCTCTGACAATCCAAGAATCCCTAGAAAGAAAAAAAGATGGTGCCTCTTTAGCTTTTGCTTTCTTGATGTCATTCTTTATCCTTAACTATTTGACTAATGAAATCCAAGTTTTTGAGTGATATGGGTTGTGACTCGGATGAGTGCAAAGATGTGTCAGCAAATTTGTCTGGGTTAATGAATCTCCTTTTCGAATTTATATCCCGTGTTGATATTTTTTGTACTTAATTATTTATAATTTTCTGTCATACGTGTACATAGTAATGTATGATTAAAATTTAATTACTTATATATTCTTATCTATAATTATCGATTACAATTTATAAATAGTTCAACACAAAATTTAAGTCAGTACCGAATCCATACCCTTCTCATTCACGGGAAGTAGATAACTTGGCTCGCATGTGGTTTGTTTATCTTATCCAACATTGAAACTTTGAAAACTCATTAAAGAAAAGCTAATTAATTAAACCATATCCATGCATCATGTAACTTTAAAAGTTGATCCAATTAAGCAATGAACGTCAGCATTCATTGTTTATATTGTTCTGCACATGCATGCATTTTCTCCTCCTTTAATTTTCAGCAAAACTTCTGCCATTGGTCAATATGTCACATGTATAAAATATGTTTGGCCCTCAAAAAGAGCAGTACTAGTTTCATTGAGTAGAAAAATGAGAGGAAGTGTTAAGATTATTTCATTAAAAATGACATAACTAATTATATAGATATACCCTGATGGATGTAGACATTTATATCATTTATGTGATTAACTATAATAATACAAAAAAAAACAAAAAACAAAAAAAAAACATTTACATGAATGAAAACTGAATTTACTCTTGTTGTATTCTCAGAGAAAGGGGAAATAATCACATCTTTCCAAAAGTCTGAAGAAGAGTATAGTTAGGTTTGTGTTTATAAAGAAGCTCATGGTTGCTGGCAATCTGTTAATAAGATAACTGAATTGTGAAAAGCTTCCCACCAGTATTGAAGGGGTAATTTTGTAATGAGCGGACAATATCGATATATTAATGTCCTTATTCCTTACATTGTGTTGATGGTGTTTTCAGGCGCTACAACATTTAAGGCAGCACGACAAGGACAAAATGGTAAATTTTCTCTCTAGTTAAGATCATGTAGCCGACCCGACCACAGCATGGGAAGACCGACCACTTTGGTTCATATGACCGAGCACTATAGAGGTCGGCAGGAACACTCTCAGCATAAAAGATTGTCATGGCCGACCTCATTAAAGACCGACCAGACAACGGGCCGTGTTCAAGACAATAGCACCTCATTCTTATGGATAAGATAAAAAAGATATCCTACTCTCGCAATGAGAAGGAGTCAGAATCCAAAAGGGAATACGAAAGAAGAAAGGCATTACCGGATCAGGAAACCATACTAGAAGAGAAGATTGGGTACAAATAGGATTTCTTATGCAAATAGGAGTCTGATTTCTGTATTATTATAAATAGGAGGGTAGAGCATGTGTAAAAGGACATCTGAAAATCATCACAAGAGTGAGGGATTAGAATCATAAAGCTCCGATTTGTAAAAGCAAAGAAGAGACTCGAGGAGTGTATTTGAGTAATAAAAGAGTACCACCCTGTTCTTGTCCGTGGACGTAGGTCGGATCTCAAAATCCACCGAACCACGTTAAATCACCTTGTCTGATTGGCGTATTTTCTTGTTTTCCGCTAAGTTTGCTTTTGGTTTCCCGCATAACTAAACAAATTCACAGTTGGAGGAGGATTGCCTCGGAGGTGATATTCCCGTATTACCTTGAGACCAAAATCCACCGTCAACACATTGTATGGGTTAATTCGAGCGTTATGAGTGCTTTGATGTGTTTTTAATATGATTTGTAGGTTTGGGATGTAATACGATTAATTCGGATTCATCGAGCGAAAAATCAATAAAATTTGAGTGAAAATGGGTGTTCTTTCAGACGTCATAAGGCACGTCGCGATGCATCTCTGCAAGTGTAGACGCCGCCCAATGTATTTTTGAGTTAGAACCTAAAATTTATTCCACATCGCAATGCAGATTTATGTATGTTGTAACGCCTAATGAAGCAGTTCACGTCGCGACGCGCCGTAGGCAATTTATGAGGCAGAATGTTACGTTAGCGTAGTGTTGCGAAGCATGTGCATCGCGATACGACCACGATTTCTGCACTGATTAAAAGTCTAAATTCTTAAGAATGAAAGCTCTCATCAACCTCTATAAAAGAATGAGTTTGGTCTAAACCTAGAGGAGAGACTTTTGGAGACGGCAAAGTAGAGAAAAAAAAACACATAAATTAAGGCAAGATCCAGAATCTCAACCCGAACTAAAGATTGAAGCAGAAGATCACAACATGAGTTCTTTTTTCCTTTTCTCTTTCAGTTTTAATTTTATGAGTTCTTATTTTTAATAATGAATTATTTGTGTTTAGTGACAATCATGAGTAACTAATTCATTTATTTAGGGTTGTAATAGATCTTATACACATTATGTAATTCTAATTGCATTTTCTTGTTCTTTTGAGTTTGTGATAGGGTTATTTTTCTCAATGTATTTTATTATCTGGCCAATAATAGAATAGCTGTGGTAAATCAATAGGAAATTGGAAAAGGAAATTTGGATTTAGCCTTGAGAATTAATAATGTGTGATCACATTTGTTAAATTGATTTCCTTGTAGGATAGGAATATGTCTGCAAGGCATGCGTGACCATAATTAGAACCTGAACTTAATGAGTTTAGCTTAAATAAATTATCAAAAGAATATAGGTAATTGAATTAAGTTAGGAGTTTCTACCTAACCATCGAAAGAGGCTTGTGGATAACTTTGTGGTCTAGGTTAATAATCCATAATAAATACTCAATTGAAAAGTACATAAGGTTTTCTAAATTATTTATTTTATGTATATTTAGATCTTTAGTTAGTTAAATTAATCATAACCTCTCAAATCAATTATTATGTTTTAGTTAAGTGAGTATAGTTCTAGTAATTGATAGGAGCAATAGTAAGTCCATGTGGGTTCGATATCTTATATACTACTTGAGCGATACGTACGTTTTCGTAACGTATAAAATCACAATAATTTTTTTCGCGCTATTGCCGGGGACTTATTTTATTTTCACTATTAATATTAAGACAAAGCAATTTACTTGCTTAGCTAAACACCTTTTATTTTGTTTGTATTTTGATTATATTTTAGGTCGTTGAGCAATTATATGAGAATAAGTCGAAGCTGCAAACTCCTCCCTCTTACTCAAAGATCAAAAAACTTCCTGTCAGTTGAGAAAGGACAAACGCTAAAGCCAAGAATTACAACTTATCATGAATAATCATCAACTTGAACACTTGGATGTGGCACCACCAATCCTTATACGGGATAGGATGATACCAGTGGTAGACAGATTCATATCTTGTATCGTCTCATCGTCTCTGCAAGATAATACCTATGATATCGAAACTTTCATTCAGATGATCCAGCAATCGATACAGTATGGAAGTGACCTGAACGGTTATCCCAATGCTCATATCAGCAGCTTCCTAGAAGTCTACAACACATTCAACTATAATAGAGGGGTAGAAGAGGTAGTTCGTCTTCAATTTTTCCCCTACTCCTTAAAGGATATAGCTAAAGGATGGCTCCCCTCACTGCCAGCAGGGTCTGTCTATACTTGAGCAGACTTGGCCATAACATTTCTTGCCAAATACTTTCCCCCAGCCATGACAACTAAGTTGTGAACGACTTGTTTCGAAAGTACCCCTACCATGAGACTGTGAAATGGCTACAAGTCTAAAACTTCTACATGGGCTCAATGGAATGCTCAAAACCATAATAGTTATAGGTGATTTGATGGAAAAAGTGGAGAATAAGCGAGGGCGTTGCTGGAAGAAATGGCCAACAGAAAGAAGCTTACTCAAACGAGTAGTGGGAGTCCATGAGTTAGAGCCCAATACAGTTATAAATGCCCATATAGAGTGAATCTATAAGTGTCTCAAAACACTGAGCATATAAGTCATAAGAAATTCTGGAGTCACATGTGAGACATGTAAGGGATGCCATCTTATAGAGAAATATACGCAATATGGCGTGTCTGTAAACTACGTCAATAATTTCAACAAACAATGCCACAATCCATATTCCAACAGTTACAACCCATGATGAAAGAATCACCCTAACTTTGCCTGGAACAATACTTTTATAGAAGGATGCCCTCTTTCAAAGTCAAGCAGGGCTATGAAAGCATTGGAAAACCAATTGGGACAACTGGCTAACACTCAAAACTACAGACCGCATGGTGTTCTTCCTAGCGACACAAAACCCAATCATAGGGGCCGAGGCAATGAACAATGCTAAGCTATTACAATGAAGAGCGATATGGTGATAGATACAGATGCGGGAGTAACAAAGCCCGATGATGATAAAACTGAGACAAAGGGGAAAGATAAAGCGGAGAAGAAGACAAAAGAGGACACTGGGGAAAATTACCTTATAGCACTTACCCCACCCCCCACATCAAGCAGTTTGCTTGATTTTTAGAGGTGTTCAAGAAGCTACACATTAACATCTCATTCACGGAAACACTAAAGCAGATACCCAGTTACGTCAATTTCATGAAAGATATCCTGTCCAAAAAATGGAAACATGGTGACTTCGAGACAGTAGCACTTACGAAGGAATACAATGCTATCATCCAGAGAAAGCTTCCTCCAAAACTAAAAGATCCTGGCAATTTCATTATTCCCTGCACTAGAGGGAATCACTATTTTGGCAATGCATTATGTGATTTAGGTGATAGTATTAATATGATGTCTTTATCTATTTACATGAAACTGGATTTGGGAAAAGCAAAGCCTACCGCAATCACTCTATAGCTTGTTCGTAAAGGTGGACAAGTTCTTCTTTCCAGTAGATTTCATTATTCTGAACATGGAAGAAGAAAAAGATGTTTCCATCATACTCGGCAGACCATTCTTGGTGACAGATAGAACCCTTATAGATGTGTAGACATGTGAGTTAACCATGAAGGTTCAAGACCAGATGGTAACATTTAACGTATTTAAATCCATGAAATTTCCGAGTGATGAAGGAGATGACTAGTGTTTTAGAGTAGACATAGTAAATAATGTTATTCAAGATACATTTGCACTGCATTCCATTACCAACATTCTTGAAATATGCATTGTTCATATGATTGATAAATAGCAAGATGAATTTGTGATTGTTTGAACTATTTTTATGCTTTTAGAGTTACCAGAAAAATGATATGTCAAACCCTGTGTCGAAGAGCCACCGTATCTAGAGGTAACTTCCATGCTATCTTCGGTATATATTCTTAGAGAAATCCTCTACACTTCCAGTTATTATTGCAGCTTCTGTAACCTTGGTGCAATAGGACAAGCTATTAAAAGTGTTGCGGAAGCACAAAAGAGCTACATTATGGACCATAGCTAGACCCGGCCGGCGGTTCGGTTTCGGTTCGGAACCGAACCAAACCGGCCGTTTTCCGGTTCCACAAGTATGGAACCGGAACCTTGAACCGAACCGAAACCGACCTGTTCGGTTCCAAACCTTTTTTTTTAATTTTGAAAATTAATTAGAATAAATGAGATTAATTTTATAAATAAAAAAATTTATTACATTGAAGAGCTTGAGCTTAAATTTTTAAAAATTTAAGTTGCCTATGTATCCTCCAAGGGTGAGAGGAATCAAAGCTCACGTAGTTCCATTACAATTTTAAGACATATCCCCTTTGTAAATTACAATTTTACAATTATCAATCATCATTATCAGTTGATCCTTCGGCTCCGGTTCCGCTTGCACTTGTTGTTGCACTTACAGATGCATTATCGAACAAATCTTCAAAATCATCGGGGGCATCTTCTTGTTGTCTCAGATCAGCTCGAGTCCAATCATCCACACAAGCTGTTGCTTCTAGAGTGCTTGGATGTAATGAAGATCGCCTAGCTTCCAATATATTACCTCCCAAGCTGAAGGCTTGCTCAACCGCAATGGTGGAAATAGGTGCTGCCAATATCTCTTTAGAAATAATTGATAAAACATGATATTTATTTTGATGCCGGTTCCACCATTCAAGGATTTTAAAATTTTTACTGCATAAACTTTCATTAGAAAACTCAAAATTTATAGATAAATAATTATCTAATTAGGGTTATTAGTTGTCGTATCCATAGCTTTTTATTTCGTTGCAATAACCAACGATCCCCTGCGCTAAGTCTTGTTTGAATTACCGGTTAGCTACTACTAGATTCACCTAATGTTCCTAAGTTATATCTTACAATATAATCATTAAATAAAACAATTAAATCATTTCTTAATTTCGTCATTAATCTTGTAATATCAATTTCATCTAATATTCCTAAATAACCATAATAAGCTTGTAAAGCACCATTCAAACCTTTTAATTTAAATATAGGATCAAAAACAACAGCAATAAGATAAAGTAAAGGAATTTCTCTAAAATAATTCAACCATTTTACCTTCATAGCAGTAATGGCTTCGAACAAAACAATATCATTAGGATCACTACTGTCAACATGCTCATCGAGAGTGCCAACAATATTCAAACTCTAAAGAAGAAATAAATATGATGTAGGATAATAAACACCGCTAAAAACTAAAGTAGCATCATTAAAAACTCTTAAAATATCTAAAAAAATTTCACAAATATCCCATTGACTAGGATAAAGTGTGATATTTTAAACATGTAGAGGAAAAAAAACTACATAATGCATCTTTGTATTGAAATGCTTGACATAAAAGAAAATAAGTTTAATTCCAACGTGTTGGAACATTTCTTGAAAATTTAATCGGTTTAATACCATTTATTTTACAAAACTTCGTCCATTCTCTCATAACTTGAGAATATGACCAAATACAGTTAAGTGCCGTTTTAATTGGATCAAAGAAATGTGATAATAATTTTAGACCGTCTTGCACACATAAGTTAAGGACATGACATGTACAACGAATATGAAAAAACTGACCCCCTAAATTTGGTTGACATATTTCTTTTAAATCATTGATGGATGCAGTATTTGCAGATGCATTATCAAATCCAATTGTTAAAATTTTTTCTACTAAACCATATTCATCAAAAATTACCTTCATTATTCTATAAATATTATGTGCAGTATGTTGGTCATCAAAAACTCTAAATGCAATAAGTCATTTTTGCATGGTAAATGATGCATCAATCCAATGACAAGTCACACCCATGTATGAGTGTGTTTGCCAATGGTCACTCCAAATATCAGAACATATAGAAATACGACCTTTCATCTCTTTAAATATTTCATTTAAAATAATTTTACCATCTTTATATAATTTGAAAATATGACGTTTTGTTGTGTTTCGAGTCATTCTACATGCAGAAGGGTTTAAAGCATTATGCACGTAATCAGTAAAATGAAGTTTTTCACCAAAGCTTAAAGAAAGATGTGTCATACAAGTTAATTTCACAAATTCTTCTCTATTTTTTGCATCAGAATATTTAAATAAATCTAAAGCACTCGTACCTCTACTAGATGATGCGTACCTGGCCATTTGAGTTTGCGTCGTATCAATTCCAATTTCAATCGGATGATGTCTTTCCAGGTGCTTGATCATATTGCCGTATCCACCAGAAAATTTGTAGGTAACCCCACAATAGTAGCAAATTGCTCGTTGTGTATTATCTTCTAGGCGTTCCAAATGAAAATGAATTTTGAAAACATCCGAGGAATGAGCCTTAACTTCTTTTCTCCGTGATTCTACACCGACACTAGGGCCGCTCTCTTGGGTTGACATATTTGACATTATGTTCTCAGATGAGCTTGCCATTTTTCGTTTGAGAACGGTTCCGACCGGTTCGAGTTGGGGTCGAACCCCAACCGAACCGGTCGCCAACGGTTCCGGTTCCGGAACCGAAACCGGTTGGAACCGGAACCTTCCGGTTCGATTTCGGTTCCAAACCGGAACCGTGGCCGGGTCTAACCATAACAGACATAAGAGGCATTAGTCTGTCCATTTATATGCATAAGATTCTAATGAATGGTGCATACACTGCCACAATATAGCATCCAAGAAGATTAAATCCAATAATAGATGAGGTGGTGGAGAAATAGATTATCAAGTGGTTGGATGTTGGCATCATATAGCCCACATCTGATTACTCTTGGGTAAGTCCAATGCACTGAGTGCCTACGAAATTAGGAATGACCATTGTGACCAATGAGAAGAATGAGTTGATTCTGAAAAGAATATTGACTTGCTGGAGGGTATGTATGGACTACAGAAGGCTCAATAAGGCCACTCGGATAGACCACTTCTCGCTGCCATTTATTGACCAGATAGTCATCACTCAAGAAGACCAAGATAAAACCACGTTCACTTGCCATTATGACACCTTCGATTTCCGTATAATTCCTTTTGAACTGTGCAACGCGCCTACCACGTTTTAGAGATGCATGTAGCTAATTTTTCAGACATGATTGAGCAAAGCAGGGAAGTGTTCATACATGACTTTTTGGTGTTTGGAGATTCCTTTGACAGTTATTTTGAAAATTTTGGCAAAATAGTGACGAGATGCGAAGAAATAAATCTAGTGCTCAACTGGGAAAGATGTCACGTCATGGTGCAGAATGGCATTATATTGGGACATCGGATCTCACATAATGGTATTAAAGTGGACAATGCAAAAATCTAGACAACTGAGAAGCTACCGCCACCAACCTCAGTAAAGGATGTTTACAGTTTTCTACGCCATGTGGGATTCTATAGAAGGTTCATCAAAGACTTCTCTAAGATATTTAAACCCTTATGCTACTTACTGAAAAAAGACGTGCCATTCAAATTTCGACCAAGAATGTCTTGCAGCTTATGAGATTCTGAAAGAGAAATTGGTCACTGCACCAATCATTGTGGCATTTGATTGGCAGTTACCGTTTGATTTGATGTGTGATGCCAGCGACTATGTTGTGGGGCAATTATAGGGCAACACAGGGAGAAGATATTGCAATGTGCCAGTCGCATCTCGACACAGGAAGTTCATCCCCAGTTCACCCTGTATCCGATTTTTAAGTAGGAAACACTCTCTAGATCTCCTATATAAGTACCAGTTCATCCAAAAACATAAAAAGAAGTCTCATAACATATATTGGAGCCTATATAGCATAGAAGAACGCTTAGAGCAAGGAAAGAACGAGTGCATCAACCGGAGTTGGAGTTTGAAGCCGAATATTACAAACGCGAGTTTCTTTCTTCCATTTTCTCTCTAACTTTACTTTTTATGCGTTCTTTGCCTTGTATTAATAGCTTATTTTTATTGAATATTATAAGTAGCTAATTCATTAAATTTAGGGTTGTGATGGATTTTGAGCATGTTTAATAAATCTAATTACATATTTTTATTCATTTAGGTTTGTTATTTATTATTTATTATTCTCTATTCTTTAATGCTTATTTTATTTGTTTGGCCAACAATAAAATAGTCTTGGTAAATCCTTAGAAATTCGACGGAGGGAATTTGGGTTAGCCGTGGGAATAATAGCGTGTGATCTTATTCGTTGAATAGATTTCCCTTCAGGATAGACATATACCTAAAGGACATGACCTTAATGAATTCGGTTTAATTTAATTAACATAGACATATAGTTAAATGATGTATTCTGAATATTTTCACCTGACCATCGAAAGAGGCTTGTGAATAATTTAGTGTTCTAGGTTAATAATTTGTAACAACTCAATTGAATGAAAAATGTCTAAACTTATTGTGTGCGTGCTTAGGTAAAGTTGCAGTCATAGGTTCTTCTATCTATAAGCTTTTTTAACGTTTGTTATTTGTTATTTGATTAATTTCATTTAAATTTGATTAATTGATTCTCTTTCTCAATAGTTTAGTTTAAGTTGAGTTGGTCAATCTTAATATTAATAAGAGAAATATTAAGTCCATATGGGTTTGGTAGTCGACTCTCAGTTACTATATTACTTGAGCGATACGTGCGCTTGCGTGCTAAATTTATAAAATCGCGATCAAGGCTTTTAAAAGTAGAGGTTATAAAGTTATTTTTTAATCCTAAAAAAGTATACCTTAAATGTAACCAGACACCATCAAAAAATTAAAAAAGAGCTTCTGAGGATAAAAAAAAAATTTGTTTTTACTAAAAATCATAACAAACTTAGGCAAAATATCCAAGAGAAATGACACTTTTAGCATCGAAGTACTCCAAATAAAATTTAAATACACTTTTTATTCTATTTTCCTTTGTTAACATGAGTGTCTAGTCCCCATGGGGTGTGACTTGGTAGCAAAGAGCTTAAAACTTGGTTGTCGGGTTCTGGGTTCGAGCCCATGGGATGCATTTCTTGTAAGAACCTGAGACAGCCGAGGGTTTTACCAACTCCGTTCAAGCCCGAGTCAGGTGATTTGGCGGCGGATTTCCAACATTTCCAAAAAAAAAAAAAAAAAAGAGTGTCGAAATGTCTTTGACAAGTACTAAATTGACACTTGAAACTTTGGCACGTCGAATCCAACGAAGGGCAAATTGGTCATTTTAGGTAGTAGGTATTTACATTATTACATATCTGTTCTCACTGCATGGATGGATACAGAGTTGAAATGTTTTGAGAATGGGGATTACAAATTTGTCATTTCTTACAAACTTTGCTGTACAGTGAAATGTTGGTGCTCATTGAGATATGTTTCTGCAAGACTAGCGTGTAATGCTGCCCCAATTGGCAGGACATCCTCATCAAGAAAGAAGTAAGGGGAGTGTGGGGAGTGAATTGAATTTTTCTCCTCATTTCTAATTCCAATGCTAAGCATGAATCCAGGGATCATTTGCTGATAGAAGGCAAAGTCCTCCCCTGCCATGACCTTCTTGGCCACCCTGACATTCTCCGGACCGAGCAAAGATTTGCCAACCCTGTCTACAAGCAGATGCAAGTTATCATCGTTCACAGTAGCAGGATATGCTGGGTGCTCTTCCTCTTTCAGGTCAATAAACGCATTACATCTGTGTACAGCCGCCTGCTGTTTCACAACCTACCACGACAAACTACAGTTATTAAGGACTGTCTTAAAGATCAACTAAGCACAACGCAAGGTAAATGACAGAGGAGACAACACAGCACCAAGTATTTAATCTGAAGACTTAGCTGGCAATAGAATTGCAAAACTAAGTAATTTTACTTTAAAGAAATAGCAAGACAGCATTCTCAATAAATTTACTAGCATGTTTCTATTCTACAAGAACAAAATGAGGACGGTGGTACCTATTTTCAAGCCAAAAGTGAAAAATGAAGTAATGATGTATACCTCTTTCAACCTGTTTTGGAGTTGAAACAAGCCCTCGGTTGTAAGACTCCTCAAAGTGCCTCCAAATTCAACATATGATGGAATTATATTCAATGCACTCCCCCCTCTAACATAAGTAACAGACAGCACCTTCAGCCAAAAACATAAGTAGTATCATTAAGTCACATTGGGTTATATATATTCACTTCAAGTCTTTCTATACAATCATTCTTGCATTCCCAAATGGCTAAGAACATCTTAATGGTAAAGAATATGCAGTTAATATTTTTGTACAAGTTACTAAGGCTGTCACGGAGTATTTTTCATCTTTTTGATTTCTACAAACTGTGGTGCTGTAAGTGGAAGTTCTAAGAACAAGATGCTAGTAAAACTTTACAGGGTTTGAGATAAATTGATAAAAGAAGACTGAAACTTACTCTACTTTGGAGAGGATCGGCTTCTCTCGAAATAATCTGTTGCAACGCCAATATTGCAAATGAAGCAGTAAGTATTGGATCGATAGTAGAATGGGGCAGTGCAGCATGTCCACCTCTTCCCTCTACTATTACATTAAAAACGGATACTGCAGCCAAGACTGGCCCAGAAATTGATGCCATACTTCCTGTGGGTATTTCATAGTCAATATGCATTCCAAATATTGCTTCGGAATCACCAAGAGCACCTTCTCTTATCATGTGAGAAGCACCCGCTCCTCCCTCCTCGGCAGGTTGGAAAAGAAGTCTCACAGTTCCCTTTAAAAACCAAATGAAGTAAGATTATGCAAATTAGCTCAGATTGAAACTAATATTCCAAATCAATATTACTGAAAACATCAAGGGTAGGATGAAGCTAGACGCAAAAAAACTTGAAAGGGATGGGGAAGCATATCATCAAACACACGCACAGATAGACGAAATTTATTCATTGGTAATTTTGTCTATACATGGAGTTGAATATACTAAGTTGTACTTAAATATATCACTTAAATCCAACAAATCAGTCATGTAAGCAAAATCATCATCAAAGTAGACAATAAATATAAATAGATTCATGATGACCTCCCTAAATGTTAGCAATAATAGAAAATCTACTTGAAAGCCATGGTAATTGATCAAACTAGCCTCATTTGCAAATGCATCTCCTAGAGAAAAAAACACATACAAGCTAGTTTCAAAATTTCAGCAGTTTTATAGATTTAGCCCATTAAGAAACCCCATTCCGCTGTGCGGTAATAAGGAATATATGGTTCTTGCGCGATCTTTCCTCCTAGTTTCAATTATGAATAAAGCTAGGGGAATATCAAACTACAACTTGTGCTGTTATAAGGAAGCAAAAGGAATATGCCTAACAAATTCAGAGAACAATCATTCCATGATGGCTTGCAATATCACATTCTTGAATAAAATGGAACTAGCACAATTAACTATCTAAGGCAAAAAAAAACTCAAAAAATTCCATAATCAGAAATATCAGTAGTCAAATGAACACTCAATGAACACCATAAGATTAAACAACGTTAAACCTTAAGTTTATCTTCACGTTGATGAAGCAACTTGGCGGCGCCAAGAAGCATGGTCGTGTGGGCATCGTGTCCACAGGCATGCATTTTGCCATCAATTTTGCTCTTATGCTCCCACTCCACGAGCTCCTAAATATCAGAAACACAACAATTACTCTCCATAATTGTTCATTCATATTAAAATTATGATCTGATCACTTACTTGCAAAGGAAGGGCATCCATATCAGCCCTTAGAGCGACGAAAGGTGGAGAACCAGAGCCAATTTGTGCAACAATGCCGGTTTTGGCAACTGGGTATGTATAATTGATTCCAAGTTTGTCGAGTTCTCTGCGAATGAGGCCACTTGTGTTGTGTTCTTCGAATAGTAGTTCAGGGTTTTCATGGATCTGTCTTCTTACAGAGACTAACCAATCTTTATCTTGTTCAGCTGATATTCTAAGAATTTCATCATCACTGCCAACAACTGATGTGATTCCACTGAGTGGTAAAAGAAGCAGAATCGGCAGCAAATGCAAATACGCCATCTCTAAAGTCGATACTAATTCGGTAGTTGAGGATTATGAAATATGAATATTCACACAGATGGCAGTCATCGACTCTATATATATATATATATATATTTCTTACTGCTTTCATAATATAATTATGTTTTTACAAATTTATTTTTATATTAAAAGATTTAATATTTTTGGATCACAATTAATTCATTAAAATAGTTATACAAATAAAATTAAAATAATTAAACATATTAAAAATTAAAAAAATAAAGTGTGACATTCTCTCATAAATTACTTATAAATTTTTGAGTTACATGTTTTTAAATTGATTTTTCAGATTAATAGTTAATTAATTATTATATTAATTTTAATTTATACATTCTTATGTTGTTTAATATAAAATAAAATATAAAAAAAAATTAAAAAAATAATCTAAAACACAATTATAATAAATTTATTAAAATAATTTTTTTATTAAAAAATATTATATTTCATAACTTTATTCGTATATTTTTATTATTTTTAATGATAGGTAAAAATATTAACTATTTTTATCATAAATATGTAAAAGTACCAATTAAGGGTGATTAAAGAAATTAAAAAAAAATAATAAAGAATTTCAGAGTTCTTATAAAAATAAAGATCAAAATGTAAATATTCTTCTAGAACAAGGCTTAGTACGAATTGGCGATAAACTACAAGAGAACCCGTCAAACTTAGGAATGGCAAAATCTGGATTCGGATAGGGATTTGGGTCCGGTCAGATTCGGACTCGGATCTGGATGTATTTTTACTGCCTCGGGTCCGGATTCGGACTCGGATAAATATAGACTGGTCCGATCCGGATCTACCCGGTCCGGACTCGGGATCCGGATACCCGTTTTTTATTTTATTTTTTAACTTTTTAACTTTTTAATTATATTATTTTATATTTATATTTATATTTTGTCAATTTGATTAGTTTTATTTCAATTCTTTTATATTTTTAATTATATTCTATTATATTTTTATTTATAGATGCATATTATTTTATATTATTTTAATTTTTTTTTTCTGGACCAAGGTCTATCCGGGTCGGACCCGTGGGATCCTGGGGCCGGACCCGTGCGATCCCGAGTCCGGATCCGAATTCGTCCGGATCCTAATTTATTAGACTCGGATCCGAATATTTTAATCACAGACCTGGATCTACCCGGACCCGGGTCTTCCGGGTCTATGGGGTCCGGGTAAATTTGACACCCCTAGTCAAACAATAAATATCTTATCAAAAATCAAGTGGTCAGTAGAAACGTGCCAGGAAAATTATAAAAAGAGAAAAAAAAATGTATATAACAGAAGTAATCATTATTATATTTTTATTATCTAATTAACCAAATAAATTCTATTTGGATATAATTATCCTTGAAATCATCTAATAGCAGTAATAGAGCACACAATTATCGCATTTCAAAATAGCGTTCTATAAATGCTATCGCACACTCATCGCATCATGCAATTGGTGTTATCGCACACTCATCGCACGCCATTTTAGTGTACGATGGGTGTCGTCGCACAAACAATCGGTGAATTGGTTGATTTTCTATTATCTTCGGCCTTGGGGGCCAGAAGACAATCTTCCAATCTCTGATATACTTTGAAGGGATGATCTGAACAAGATGAATTGGAGGATAAACATGGGAATAATCTTCAGACCATTCATGACTCACAGATTCAACCCAAACTGTGAGACTATGATATTTTTTGAGCGACCTTTTAATTTCTTGAGCCAGATCAAGGATAAGATTTTCAATTAAAGCTTTATCAATTCCAAATCTGTGAGGATGTTGAGGATCTGGGCCGATGACGAATCCATTAATAAAACCATACTCGAAAAGAGTGATGAACTTCCATGGACATAGAATGAAGAAGTTCTAGTTGTTGATGAATACTGTACTACTATAGGTTTCATGCCCTTGATGGAGAATGGCCGTTTCTTTATATTTGTGAAGCCCTGGTACTGACCCATCCCAAAGATTATTAATAAGAACTCCATGTTTGGAAATTGGTTGGGGTCAGTTGAGAAATTTTTTCAGCGACTTCAGAAGGGAGGGACGAACTGCATCTCATTCGACTTCGTTCAATTAATTTTTGTAACTCCACAACATACTCAAGGCACAATCTTGCCTTTAGATGGACAGGAAGAATTGCAAGTTTCTTTCGAATCCTGGTCTCAATATCATCTGATGATGATGCCATTAGTGAGTTTAATTGGAGTTGTGGATTAACAGACGTTGTCATATAAGGAGCTGTTTGCTTGGCACGATTGGCTGTATAATGCTCCATATGTAACACTTGTTGTCTATCTATGGGTATCTTTAAAGCATGAGGATCTTGACATATTTGCTTTAATTGACGCACTGCCTCATCTGTGCAGGACCCCACGTTGGTGCATTCTTTCTTATCATTTTGGACAACTAGCTGGTGTGAATGGTGACATGTGGCAAGAACTCCTTAAGATAATTAACTATGCCAAGGAACCGTTGAAGTTGCTTCCCCGAGAAGTTGTCATATGGAAAGTGTAGAAGTTCCTGTGTGATGTGATTTCCTGGACAATAATGTCCATCTTTAAACATCATTCCTAAAAAGTCTATGGAATCTTTTCCTATCTGGCTTTTTCTTTCCGAAAGCATGGTTCCATATCTTTGGACAAGATCTCTGAATTGACATAACGGCTGGCTGTGTGACTCAACATCTTTTGAGAAAAGAAGTAAGTTGTCAATGTACACCAGTGTATGATGCAATATTGGCTTAAAGATCTTTGTCATTGCCTTCTGAAATAGTGATGGTGTTACCTTTAGGCCAAAAGACAAAACTTTCCATTGGTAATGTGCATTGGGTATGCAAAAGGCTGTTTTGGGCCTTTCTTCTGGGCTTATACCCAATTGTCAAAATCTTACCTTAAGATCAAACTTTGAGAAGATGTGAGCTTTTCTGATATGAACTAACAATGAGTTTATATTGGGTAAATGAAACTTGTTATCTTTCAAAAAAACGTTGAGAGGCTTATAGTCTATCACCAGACATTTCTTTCCACGGGCCTTCTCTGACCGCTTTTCAACATAAAAGGCTTGACAAGCCCAATCTGAAGTAGTGGGCTCAATTAATCATTGTTGTAGCAACTGGTTGCATTCATTCTGGGCCAAAGCAAGGTCCAAATGATTCATCCCCGAATGTGAAGCCTTTGTCAGGTTGATATCCTCATTAAGCTTAAAAAGAAGCTTAATAAAGAAATCTTCATTTCTCCATAATGGTGCTGGATGATTAAAATCATTGTGGGAATCTAACCAGAACGGAGAAAACTGTTTCTTTAATCCCTCATAATGCACCCCCACTGCAAAAGATTGGAACAATTTTGGAACTGTAGTATAAGGTTTAATGAATCTCTTAAACTGAATACCTTCTGGTTGGATCTGAAGCTTCTGGGCTTGATGATAAACATAAAAACCAATCAAAATATCTTTATCCCGTAAACTAGAACCAATGACTTTGGTCCAAATAATACAATCATGGAAAAACTAGATACCGATAGGTTTCTTGGTGATGAGATCCATATGGAAGACTTCACCATCAGCAGCCTTAAGAAACTATGTATGATCTATCCATGCTTTTGGAGGCAAGACTGCTGTATTCATCATGCTCCTGTGAGCTCATGTGTCCATGAACCCAATGACATTAATGGGCTTTTCATATTTTGATGGCAAGATCTGTAACTGGACTAAAGGAACTAGAACAGTAGGCTTTAATATCTAGCATGGTTGTATAGTGAACACCGGGATGTAGCTGTCAAAGCTACTAGTATCATATGAACTGGATTCATTTGAGCTGGAAGGCTCGTGACTGTTAAGAGCAAACACGATTTCACTATCAGGCTGATCTTGTTATGAAAACCATAATTCTGCATCAGCATCATCAAGATCAATCCTGGAGGATTGATGGATCTGTTGAACCATCTTAGCAGCTTGCTTCAGATTCTTAGGACAATACTGTGAAAAATGCCATTTCTTTTTGCAAATGAAGTATATGTTATCTTTAGGCTTTCCACACTGATCTTTCTGCTTGAAATATCGGACAGGTCACCATTCTTTAAGTTGTTTCTCCTTCTTTCTCTTCTTTTTCCTAAAGAGCTTATGATAAGACTTATTTTTGGAAGGACATGAGCATCTCTTTGACAAATGTTCTTTGTTCACAAAGCTTATTAATAGCTCTGAGGGAAATCTGATGAATTTCTCCAAGTGACATATCAGTCACCTTCTGCTTAGTGGCTTGTATCAAGCGCTGCATTTCATCATGTAATTCCTCTGGAAAAGAGGCAGCATATGTATGCTTTAGATTCAGATCATTGTATCCGTTAAGCTTGTAGAAATGTTTGGTCATTCGTTGGAAATCAGTGTTCAAATATTTGAATTTTAATTAACAACCCTTCATTTGAAAGTATTCCTTGCAAGCCTGTTCTAACAATGAGGCTCATTCTCCAAGGAATTCTTTATAGATGATTCTCACACCTGTGGCCACTGAATCGACCTGGTAGAATTACCATTGTCTGTACTCTCCAAGACTAAGGAACCATTTTCTCAAGGCTCCTAATGTACGAGAGACAAATTCTACAATGACATTATACAGTGTAGCTCATAGCTTTATCAACATAACATCAGTCCAAGCTGTGAATTCTTATAGCCTGTCTGACCATTTGGACGGTGGGACATCATCAAAAGTGAACCAATGACCAGTCGCTGGCTTAGAAGAAGTTGGTTGTGGTTGTGTTGTTGTTCCTAAAGGCCATATTGTTGTATCATCAGGTTCTTCTGTCATTGGCTCATTTGATCCAGTAGATGTTGCCATTAACATCTTTATGATATCTGCCATCTCACTGGTTGATTCAGTGGAGACAGAATCACTCTCAGACTCCGAGGATTCACGTGACTGTCCATAACTTTCAGGCTCTGTGTTTGAAAGTTGTTGGTGTTGGACAGTTATTACCCATAGCGTCACTATTTGTACAGATCATGGTGTTGTTGTACAAATTAACTATGTGACAAAGGAGATTACTCTCTTATCATTTGTGATTAGATCACCAAGATGTAAAAATGATAGGAGGTCCTTATGATTTGTTCCTGGATTGAGATGATATGAGACAGTATCAATCCACGAAGGATAATTATTAATATCCCTAGTCAAAGTATTATCGAGATTGGACATCGATAAATGAGTAAAAGACTAGTATTACACTTGTGCGCGTTGTGAGGGCATAACAGCATAGTTCTCATATATTTGGGTATAGGATACTCATGCAAGTGTAATAGGAGGTTGTGTTTTACCGATGGTACGGGAAACAGCTTCGCTCTGGATAGACCCCCTCGGAATTCCATTGGTAGTATGACTATGTTTCTATGGAAGTCTGAAATCATGGTATGTGTATTTGGTCTTAACCTGAGACTTGCACCGCTAATACTTGCGACAATCAATATACTTTGGTTTTGGTCGTCCAGGGCTTTAACAGGTTCTGTGTACGCCTATGTTGGGTATATTGAGAATCGTAGTGTGTTAGGTGTGATGTCAAGACGGAAGTATCACTCCAGTCATATGGAGATGATGATCGCGTATGGATACAGAACTGGTTCTCCAAGGGTTGTAACAATCGGGATAATATGACTTGGTCATGATTATCCGATAATAAAAAGACTATTTGCTAGTAATCCGATATATGCTTCGTACGGGGCAGACACTGTACCAGCCTCAGGCCTTGCATGTGATCATCTGATACTGGATCGAAATACGCAATACTACGTATACTACGCCTGATATAGATCGCTTATTCCTATAAGCATGTTTCTGGAGAATTGGGTAGGCATGACGCTTTGCTAGAAGCCAACCTTGTCTCGTAAATCGGTAAAAACGTAGTACGAGGTACGTACGTGTTCGGATAGTCCGACGACCGTATTTACTGCCAACATATCCAGGGATCTCTTGGGTCGCTTCCCGAAGATTCACCGATGACGTATGATTCGAACTTAATTAATCTGGGATTAATTGCGGAGAGACTTTATCTTGGATAAAGTACTATTTGAAGAGAGAGAAAGATTAATTTGGAATTAATCGTTAAAATAATATATTCGATATATTATTCGAAATTGGATTTCGACACGGAATTAAAATCTAATTTTAATTCGTCAAACGAGTTAATTTAGAATTAATTCGTTAGCGACGTGAATAGTAATTTCGCTAGGCATAATTATTTAATTACGTCGCGACGGTAGTTCGTTAATTCGGAATTAGCGAAACCGAGCCCGGAAGTGTTTGCGGGCCAACTCGCATTTTGAATCAAGTGGGGCCCACAAGTCACATCGTGAGTCACATCACTTGTCACTTTAGTGATGGATGTCTTGTCACCTTTTTGGTCAGTGACATGCACTCACTAGTCATGATGGAGTTAGGTGTGGGCATTTAATGCAAATTTTGGCTCCAAAATTATGTTGACTTTTTGGAAAAGGAAATACAACTTTTGGTATATCAATTATTAATTGTTTTTGAAACAATTACACAAGTCTTGCATCTTCTCTCTGTTGGCCGAATTTGAGAAGCTAAAAACTCTCCCCATTTTTCTTCTTTTGCCGTGAGGTTCATGAGGAAAAATACAAAGGATTTTGTTGCAAAATCTTTCATAGAGCTAGCACTCATCAATGATTCATACAAGGTGTTAGGGAAACCTACTTGAGAGCTTGGAAAATCAAAACAAAGCTTGGAGCATTATGGAGTCCATTGGCCGAATCTTGAAGGTCATTGGAAGAGCAAATTTTGTTGATCAACACATCCAAAGCCGATCATTGTAAGTGTGTTTCCGCCACTCTTCTTTGTTATTCATTCATCATTTTATGCTTATCTTGATCTTGGGATTAAACCTAGAAACCCAACAATGGTATCTATGAGCCAAAATGAGTATGAAATGAATTAGGGTAAAATTTTGGTAAAATCTATTTGAGCATGATTTGATTAAATTGATGGATTGAGTATGCTTAAATGATGATTTTATGAAGTTCTATATGATCAATTTCTTGAAATATTGATTGGATCAAATTTTAGCCCACCATTAGGCTTGGCCGAATGTTAATCTTACCCTAGGGTCTTGGTATTTTTTGTTTTGATGATCATTGGATGACTTGAAACGAATTGGAAATGTCGATTTGTAATTCGATCGGATTGAAAAACGATATCGGAAAAAAATCCTAACAAATGTCGAGAGCCTTATGGCATGAGACAAGTTGATTTTTAATTCAAAAATGTTGGACATTAATTGAACAATAGGATACATAATTAATTAGTTAAATTATATTTTGGAAATATTAATTTGGGTAATTAATTGATGTATTACACTTAAGTTAATTGAATTATAAAATTTGATTAATGGGCTTGATTTTGAATTGGGCTTGAAATTGTTATATTTGGGCATAATGGGATTGGTTGGGCCAAGTTGGTTTAGGCCAATTGGATTGGATCCAAATTGGGCCTAAATCATTCCATTAAGTCCAAATGTAATAAATGGGCTTTAAAAGTTTAATTGGGTCTTATGGGCTAAAATTGTTTTCTTGGCATATGACGGTGATTCCTTAATTGGGCTTGGTAATTGGGTTTGACCCATATTGACCAAAGCCCATGCCTTATGAAATCAATTGAAAGCCCATCAGACTTTAATTAAACGGACATTGAATGTTAGTTTGGCTTTGAGACCCGATTAGATTAGATTTGGAATCTAAATCATTAAAGCGCATTAAAAAGTGTAGATATTTAATTTGGAATTAAATAAATGAATTAGTATTGAATACGAATTAAATTAGATTTAATGAGTAGTTCGACATAATTCTCAAACGAGTTGGACTCGCGCAAAAATCAAACCGTTGTTTGAATATTGGATGATCACATAATTCAAAGACTAATTAATTGGATTAGATTGGTTGAATTGCATGCTATGAATGAATATATGGATGTGTTGAATGAATAGAGTATATCAGATGGATATTAGAAGGGAAAGGGCAATTTTAGAAATTGTTGTAAATTTGGAATTTATAAATTGGACCTGCGTGTCCAGCCTTATCTCTCATTATTTCTTTGTATTCTCCTCTCACCTAATTCCCCTCAATATTAATGAGGTTTCAATTATTGTATTATGTAATTGGGTAGAAGTAGAATAGTGCTAGCCGGGGAGAGGAAAGTGAGTGATTTGTTCTAGGAACAATCTGTTAAATATCCATCCGCATATCGTTATTAATTTTACTTTACGCGCCTTATTATGTGTTTAGAATGCATGTTTAAGGGTGTATGATGATGAGACCTTAACAAAGATAATAAATTGGTTGCCAATTTGCACGCGAAAAACCCTTACAAAATATTAAGCGTTTTTCCTTCCATTGAGTGATTCTTACTCAAGTTCTAAGACTGGCATTGGTTTGTTGGCAACAGTCAAGGCCTTTGTCCGTCGAGGATGTGTTTGAATCATGAGAGCTTTGTTCTATATTGGTGTCTTGTCCAAGTTGTGATTTGTTGGCCAAAGTCAAGATCATTTCTTATCCATCGACATTGATTACGAAGCTTTCCATGGTCAATGGGTCACGCTTAACTGGGATCACTAAGTTTGTTGTGCCAAAGCCAAGGCTTAGTTGATTCAGAGGAAAAAGGTTAGGTAATATATTGGATATATTGGCATATATAAGATATATGTTTCGGACTTGGATGTCCCCCTACTGGATCTAGGAATTGGATTGGATCCAATTGATCTTAGAGATCTACCTAGTTAATTATCATACAATTTGTTGGCCAAAGTCAAGATTGTGTGATATTTAACGGGATCCTAGCCCACTAGGAAACACGGTTTCCCAAGTACTCGACAGAGGGTTAGAGGCTCGCCGAAAAATAGTGGGAGGCAAGAATTAAATTTGCAATATTCGTTTAATTACTTGCCATACGCGCTCAAACAAATCATTTCGTCAAATAAATTAAATGTTGGTTGGACTAATATTTAAATTGTTGTTTTAATAAACAGTCAGACTGTATTCAAACTATTCATTTATAGTTGATTATATAATTGGATTATAATAATCAATATATTTGATTTAATTAATTATAGTTGATTAAATAGTTGGACTATAATAATCATTATAATAAATAGTACATATATCATTGATTAAATAGTTGGACTATTAGAATCAAGATAAAATTGAAAGATTGACATTTAAAACATAATCCTAGGGAAAATGTATTTAAATGGTTTAATTTTCAAATTGGGAATAAATTTCAGGATAGTCCTGAAACCTGATAAGTTACTTTATTTGATAAAATAACATATTAGGCCTAAGCCCGGAGTTAAGCAAATAGTAGAGCATGATCTTTGGAAGATTCATGTGATGATAACTTTAGTACTTAATCCATTAAACTTGCCGAAAAGACTCATAATTTCTTAATCAGAACTAAGGATTAGATCCTTAAAGTATGATAATGAAATTGAAGGATCTTCATAGATCTATTCTTAGATCTTAGAAGTACTAAATTGCAAAATAAACTCTTGGAGAGTTAATAACTATTCTCAATGAGATAAAGTCAAACTTTGCAATAAGGCAAATAGCACAAGGCGCACCTTACTTCGATATTCTATAAACCCGAGGCTTGGCCAAAG
Source organism: Zanthoxylum bungeanum (assembly GCA_019454045.1). Lineage (NCBI taxonomy): Eukaryota > Viridiplantae > Streptophyta > Magnoliopsida > Sapindales > Rutaceae > Zanthoxylum > Zanthoxylum bungeanum. Next base: position 41,992 of record SKCR01033768.1, read on the forward strand.
GCTTCTGAAGTGTTGAAAAGGGCAAAGGAAAAATCATTATAATCTTCTAGGAAGATAAATGACATATCCCAAAATGTCTGCCTAAATTGTGGCAAACGGGATCGCGGAAACGTGACTGCCGTTTGGACAAAGCAGACATGAAGGAATTGAAGACGGTGCAAGGCTCCGACTTCAAATATGTTTTTCATCAATATGTTCACAACTAGTATTAAAATTAGATTTTAAATACTTAGTGTGATACATATATATGTACTGATGTTCAGAATCTGCTATGAGCAGGATACTGACTTCAGATTGAGTTTAATCTGCGAATTAGAAACAGGACGAAAGTCGCTGTTTTAACCGTAGATACCCATATTTAGGAACTACCCTTCGGGTGTGTACTTAAATTAGGAAACTGTTATAATGTAACTAGTTTGACTAGAAACATTATCTTTATATCAGTGTTTAATCCGTTGCGGATTGACCTTTATATTCTAGAACACTAAAGTGTTTTATTATATAAAGAAGATATTGAGATAAACACATTAGATGTGAATAACAACATTTATATTTTGAATATAAATATATCTCAAACATACAACATGACAAACAAATAGCTCGAACTGATTTGATCAGATTAAACTTAATTGTGGCATTGTTGTCTGGGACACAATCAAACAAGACTCGTATATCCGCACTTTTGAAGAGTGGGTACTAGGACTAATTTGATTCCATTCAAATGAAGTCTACGAATATAGTTTATTGGGCAAAGTGCCTAAAACAATATTTACTTGGTAAAAGTGCAAATGCCATAGATCTGTTAGCCCTAGTTCATAGTGAAGCAAGTGAGCCCATGTCTAGCTAGGCTAGAGGTGGATATGAATATTTCGTGGCCTTTACGGATGTGGCATCGCGTTATGGTTATGTGTTTATTTTGAAACACAAATCGGAAACTTTACAGTTTTCAACACAAAATAGACAAACAGATCGGCTAAAATATTAAACCATCACGGTTAGACCATGATGAAAATACTTATGCAATAAGTTTCTCATATACTTGAAAGAGTATAGTATTCTTTCAATGTGGACTCCTCACGGAACAGGTCAATCTGACGGTGTGTCCGAACAGAGTAACCGAATTTTGTTGGACATGATAAGGTTAATCATGAGTCGCTCTGAGCTACCATTTCCTTCAACGGATAAGCATTTACAGTGCATAACTTATTTTGAATAAGGTTCCATAAAATCTGTTTGACAGATTTCATATTAGATATGAACAAGAAAGAAACTGGGTTTCTCATTCCTGAATATTTAGGTATGCTGGGCATATGTTTGGATGATACCAAACTAAAACCCAAATTAGATAAGTGCCAAATTGTAGGTTTTCCTAGGGAAACCAAAGTATAGTACTTATACAACTTACAAGAGAACAATTTAATTCTTGCTCACCATGCGGTTTTTCCTAAGAGGAATACCTAAATGCAGTGGTAAGTGGGAGGGTAGTAAAACTCGATGAAAATCGAATTAATACTATTCCAAACACCGATTCCTAATGGAACACAAATAGTTAATCAAGGATGAAACTGTACCAATAATCTTCGAATACACAAGAACCGCGTATGTCGGAGAGAGTCAGAAAACAACCTGGGGCATGGGTTTCTGATCTCACCTCATTAAGATGTCAATCTTATTGAGGAATACCAACTGACTACGTATGAGGAAGTGATACAAGGTATCGACTCCCTATTATGACAAAGTGTCATGAGTCCGAAATGGATTCCATGTATACCAACTATGTTTGGATATTAGTTGATGTACCGCAAGGCATTGTTCCTATTGGTACTATATAAGTCTTCAAGGAAGACATACATGGAAGGCAACATACCAACGTACTAAGCTAGGCTTGTAGCGGAAAGGTATCGTTATCAACATTGTGTTGATTACGACGAAACCTTTTACCTGTTGCCACGGTGAATCCATTTGGATAATGCTTGCTAAAGCTGCATGTTTCATTTATGAAATATGACAGCTGAACGGGAAAATCATTTTCCTGAAAAGGAGACCTTTTGGAGGATGTTTACAACATCCTGTCGGTTTTGTCGTGCCCAAAACTAGCAAACAAGGTTTGCAGGTTATTCGATCCATGTTTGGATTGTAGCAAGCATTAGGTTCTTGGAATTATCATTTTGATGTAATCATAATAGTTTATGATTTAATTCAAAACGAAATGATTCTTGTGTATAAAAGAGGGTTAGTGGGAGCGCACTGACAATAAATGTCCTATAAAGTAATGATGACATATCATTTCTTGGAAATGATATTCCCATAAAAAAATTGGTGAAAGCTTGGCTTTCATGAAAACTCTCCGAGAAATCGTACATTGAAAAATGTACGCGACCTGGTTTCTAATACGCTTTGAGCATATGGATTCACAATCAGTCCAATCCTATTGATAGTCACTAGATTGATGTTAAGAACATCCATTAATATCTTAGAGAACTAAGGATGTTGTCTTATACTATAGAAAAAGAGAACTTGAAGTGACTGGGATCACTATAGCAAGTTTCCTAAACCGATAAAGACGACTACAAGTCGCAAAACGATACTGTACACTTTGAATAACGGAATAGTGAGCTGGAAATCTTCCATGCAAGATACTGTTACCGAATAAACAACAAATGCGGGTTATTGCTGCAGCTGAGGTAGCAATAGAAGCCATTTGGGTCGATAATAAATCTAATTAGATTAGATATAGTTCTGTTAGCAGCTGAGCTAGGCTACAGCGCAGGCTAAAGAATTAACGGTCTCATCAACGATCCAGATACATACTTCGATATTCATCTGATTCGTTCGGATCATACATCGTGGCGATGTGATGATCGAATAAATCGCATCAGATGATAATCATGCAAATCCGCTGACGAAAGCCTTTCCTTAGCAATTTGAGCCAACCGTACATAGTTCGGGTGTTAGACACTCGAGTGACTGGCTATAGGCCAAGTGGGAGATTGTTGGACAGTTATGACCCATAACGTCACTATTTGTACAGATCATGGTGTTGTTGTACAAATTAACTATGTGACAAAGGAGATTGTTCTCTTATCATTTGTGATTAGATCACCAAGATGTAAAAATGATAGGAGGTTCTTATGATTTGTTCCTGGATTGAGATGATATGAGACAGTGTAAATCCACGAAGGATAAATCATTAAATATCCCTAGTCAGAGTATTATCGAGATTGGACATCGATAAATGCGTAAAAGACTAGTATTACACTTGTGCGCGTTGTGAGGGCATAACGACATAGTTCTCATATATTTGGGTATAGGATACTTTGGTTTTGGTCGTCCAGGGCTTTAACAGGTTCTGTGTACGCCTATGTTGGGTATATTGAGAATCGTAGTGTGTTAGGTGTGATGTCAAGACAGAAGTATCACTCCAATCATATGGAGATGATAATCGCGCAGGGATACAGAACTGGTTCTCTAAGGGTTGCAACCATCGGGATAATATGACTTGGTCATGATTATCCGATAATAATGAGATTAGTTGCTAGTAATCTGATATATGCTTCGTACGGGGCAGACACTATACCAGCCCCAGACCTTGCATGTGATCATCCGATACTGGATCGAAATACGCAATACTACGTATACTACGCCTGATATAGATCGCTTATTCCTATAAGCATGTTTCTGGAGAATTGGGTAGGCATGGCGCTTTGCTAGAAGCCAACCTTGTCTCGTAAATCGGTAAAAATGTAGTACGAGGTACGTACGTGTTCGGATAGTCCGACGACCGTATTTACTGCCAACATATCCAGAGATCTCTTGGGTCGCTTCCCGAAGATTCACCGATGACGTATGATTCGAACTTAATTAATCTGGGATTAATTGCGGAGAGACTTTATCTTGGATAAAGTACTATTTGAAGAGCGAGAAGATTAATATGGAATTAATTGTTAAAATAATATATTCGATAAATTATTCGAAATTGGATTTCGACGCGGAATTAAAATTAGATTTTAATTTGGGCAAACGAGTTAATTTAGAATTAATTCGTTAGCGACGTGAATAGTAATTTCGCTAGGCATAATTATTTAATTATGTCACGACGGAAGTTCGTTAATTCGAAATTAGCGAAACCGAGCCCGGAAGTGTTTGCGGGCCCCTCGCATTTTGAATCAAGTAGGGACCATAAGTCACATCGCGAGTCACATCACTTGTCACTTTAGTGATGGATGTCTTGTCACCTTTTTGGTGAGTGACATGCAGTCACTATTCATGATGGAGTTAGGTGTGGGCATTTAATGCAAATTTTGGCTCCAAAATTGTGTTGACTTTTTGGAAAAGGAAATACAACTTTTAGTATATCAATTATTAATTGTTTTTGAAACAATTACACAAGTCTTGCATCTTCTCTCTCTTGGCCGAATTTGAGAAGCCAAAAACTCTCCCCATTTTTCTTCATTTGCCGTGAGGTTCATGAGGAAAAATACAAAGGATTTTGTTGCAAAATCTTTCATAGAGCTAGCACTCATCAATGATTCATACAAGGTGTTAGGGAAACCTACTTGAGAGCTTGGAAAATCAAAACAAAGCTTGGAGCATTGTGGAGTCCCTTGGCCGAATCTTGAAGGTCCTTGGAAGAGCAAATTTTATTGATCAACACATCCAAACCCGATCATTGTAAGTGTGTTTCCGCCACTCTTCTTTGTTATTCATTCATCATTTTATGCTTATCTTGATCCTGGGATTAAACCTAGAAACCCAACAGTTGGGTGTAAAGTTGCTAAGTGGTTACAGTTGAGAATTGTGTTTCATAAGTCTGTAAAGGACGTGTATATGGTTACGATATCGGTTGTGGTTGTGTTGGTGGAATTGGGCTTTGTGTATACTGTCTTTTGGGAGGTGTTGGTTTCCAAGTACCCATAGATATTTGACCAGTCTGTTTGGGATAAGGTGAATGATGGTGGTGGATATGGTGTAAGAAATGCTTTCCTCGCGCAGCGGAAGCAATTAGGCACACGGATCGACCTTGAAAATTTTTTCTGCTTTCCCTTCCTTAAAGCCGAATGGAACAAGCACATATACTGAACTTTTGCTTATGTTTCGGACAATATCTCAGCCCCGGAATGCGCCCAATATAGTCCCCGAACTGCAGTGAAATAATGGATTGTTTTGGACCCGTTACACAACCGAACTTCACACAAACCAGTCCGCTATTGGCGTGAACTGCTAGAGTATTTATGGCCTGATTTTATCACTCAAAAAAAGTCCCAACTCAGCCCCAAAATATCCCCAAAGTGTTTCCCAAAATCCCGAATTAAAAATGAAACAAAACTAGCCCCAAATCAAGAGGCAAAGGTGCGGCAATGAGGTGAAACTAAACCTCACTGCCGTGACCTTGATGAATAGAGGAAGATGATGATTTATTCGTCACCACAAACTCTTCCATGTTATGTCTCGTTACCAACGGAGAGTAGTGTGGGCTACACTCACAAATCAAATCCCTAAAACAATTTTAGAGATTCAATCACACTTAGTATTTTATTATTCTTCTTATGTTCTTCAATGGAGTTTCTCAACTTTTGAGAGAATGGTAGAGAATAAGAAGAAGGTGGCTAGGGTTCAAGAATGAGAGATCTGTACAAAAGAAAATCAAATTTTCTTTTTATAGTTAGGTTAATTGTTTCCAAAAACAAAACAACTAATCCCCTCCCCTATGTTCAAAATTCGGCCATGGTAAGGATTTCATTCAATTTTTGTAACATCAAATATTTAATTACCATTATTAAAAAGATGTTATAAAATGAATAAGCAATAAACCATATTGAAAGTCATTACTTCCAATAATAATGCAAAGGATTTTTTGTTTCCAAAACAAATAAATCCATTCCCTTATACACTAAGGAATTGGGCCATTGCATGAATTCTTTCATTAATTTTGTAACAATAATATTTACTTTCCATAAAGCCAATATATGTTACAAATTAAATGTATGATTCATAATTTGAAAGTCATTACTTCCAAAATTAAATCAAGGGTTTCCAAAACCCATAATATAGAAATTACAATCTTAGCCTTATTAAATTATATCATATATATAATTCAATATTTTATATTTATAATTATCATATAATTATTAATACCATACATTAACTTTTAATATATAGTTTCAAGTGTGACAAATAATATTACTAATCATATTAATAATACTTATACATATGGGAGGATATAATTGGACTATCCAATTACATTAAATCCGCTATAGTAAATCGAGCTAGCACGGGGACCAAATGGACCTACGGTTCCGAGCTCCAATAATCTCGAAATATTAATTAAGCTCTTAATTAAATATTCTGAATTATTAACTCTGGGTTATTCCACTAAAAACCCGAAGTTGTACTCTTGTTGCCGTAGATGAAATATTAAGCTGAACTAAGTCGTTTTCCATCGATATAGTCATTACATACGAATTGAACCTTCACGAGTATCTCGTAATTAGAGCCGGGTCATAATGTCCGTTATACCCCTCTAATTATTTTTACCTTAAGTACCATTGATTCTCTAATGAACGATTTATTCATAACTATTATGAATTTTAATCTTTCTATTTGTAATAGAGAGACTTGAGCGCTCAAATCGTTCAGGTACCGAATCAACCCTTAAGAAAGATACTCATCTACTTCTAGCAAGAAGGAGTGAACTCCATGTCTATGTAAAATGTTCCCAACTACAAAACAAACTGTGTCCCCAAAGTACGTAGCTATTGGTCGGGATTGCTACACCAACCTCACCTTTGTAAATCAAAGGACATAGCCTACCATGCAGGAGTTCGTAGTACACTCAGGATTAAGATCAATCTATATATGACCATCTAGTATATCGAAATGACTTTCTTAGTCTAACAGATATTATAAAAATGTCATTTCCATCTGGGTCCAGTCCTATATGATTGAATCATACAAGGTGCCTCCATTCTCATGACTCTATATGGACGATCCGGATTAAGATCGCCATACAAATATATAATGGACCGCAGCTATAGATAAACCACAAACAAATTACCCGCTTTGTTTGCTCTCTATGGACTATTTAAGATTACTAACTTCAGACTTAAATCCTCTTGTGTATGATACTCATACACTAAGTCTGAAGGCACATAAGCAATCTAGGGTATTTAAGATGATATATAATATACGAAAATTAAACAAATAATTTGATAAATGAATAATGCATCGTTTTATTTCAAAACACATAAAACCGTTTACATCACATGTAACTCTAGGGCATACATTCCAACAATCTCCCACTTGCACTAGAGTAAATGGGACATGTCTCGTAATCCTAGACCATCTAGGTGACCTTCAAAAACTTTAGCTGGCAAGGTCTTTGTAAACGGATCAGCTAGGTTATCTAAAGATGCAATCTTTGTGACAATAACGTCTCCTCTCTGCACTATCTCCCTGATGAGATGATATTTCCTTTCTATATGCTTTCCCCTCTTGTGGCTTCTTGGTTCTTTGGAGTTTGCCACCGTACCACTATTATCGCAATAGAGTGTGAGTGGTCTATCCATATCTGGAACAACTTCCAGATCTCCCAAGAATTTACGGAGCCAGACTGCTTCCTTAGCTGCTTCACAAGCTGTTACATATTCAGCCTCCATGGTGGAGTCAGCAATACAAGATTGTTTTATACTCCGCCATATTATGGCCCCACCATATAGGGTGAATACTGATCCAGATGTAGATATCCTAGAATCGACATCTGTCTGAAAATCAGAGTCTGTATATCCCCTTAGGATCATATCCTCACCGGAATATACAAGCATATAATTTCTCTTTCTCTTAAGATACTTGAGAACGTTTTTCATAGCCACCCAGTGATCCAATCCCGGGTTTGATTGAAACCTACTGACTACTCCCACTGCAAAACAGATGTCCGGTCTCGTGCATAACATAACATATATGAGACTACCAACTGCTGAGGCGTATGTGATATGTCTCATTTCCTCAACATCTTGAGGTGTCTTAGGAGACTGTTCCTTTGACAAATGAATTCCATGTCGATAAGGCAGATTGCCTTTCTTGGAATTCTGCATCCCAAATCGCACAAGGATCTTATTGATATAGGATGCCTGAGACATATCTAACAGTCGTTTCTTGTGATCCCGAAGTATCTGAATCCCAAAAACATAACTGGCCTCTCCCAATCTTTCATTTGGAATTGGTTAGCTAGCTAGGTTTTCACGTCTGATAATATTTTACATCATTCTCAATGAGTAAAATATCATCGACGTATAAAAACAAGAAAAACCACATTCCCATCAATGACGCGCTTGTATACACAAGGCTCATCAACATTCTGCTCAAAATCATAAGACTTAATCGTTGTATCAAATCTTATATTCCAAGATCGAGATGCCTGCTTGAGTCCATAAATGGACCTTTCCAGCTTGCAAACCTTTTGCTCTTGACCTTGGGCGATGAACCCCTATGTTGTATCATATAGATACTTCATCAAGATTGCCATTCAAGAATGCAGTCTTGACATCCATTTCCAAATTTCATAGTCATAATATGCGGCAATGGATAGAAGAGTGCGGATGGATTTAAGCATGGCTACTGGCGAGAAAGTTTCCTCATAGTCAACTCCCTCTTTCTGGGTATAACCCTGGCCACTAGTCTAGCCTTGAAGGTCCGTACTTCCCATCTGATCCCCTCTTCCTTTTGTAGATCCACTTGCAACCTATGGGTTTCACCCCATCAGGTTGGTCTACAAGTTCCCAGACCAAGTTGGAGTGCATGGAACCCATCTCTAGGTTCATGGCTTTGAGCCATTCCTCTTTGTCAGAATCATACATTGCACTAGTAGGTCAATGGATCATCTATGCCATCGCTGGATGCGACAACTTGTGCCTCTCTAACCCCTAAGTAGCGATCAGGTTGTCGTACAACCCTCCCACTGCGCCTAGGCGGTAGATCATTGTGACAAGCTTGCATCTGACTATCAGATGTCGAAGGTGCTATGTATTTGTCAACTTTCGTTGATGATGGCGTGCTAGTCGAACCAACAAGTAACTCCTCGAGCAACACTTTACTTCGAGGTTTGAACTCCCTCATATAGTCCTCCTCTAGAAACGTAGCATTTATCGATACAAACACTTTGTTATCATCAGGACTGTAGAAGAATCCACCCCTAGTCTCCTTAGGATAGCCTACAAATAGGCACACCTGTGAACGTGGCTCCAACTTTGTAGTCTTATTCTTCAGCACATGTGCTGGACACCCCCATATGCGGAAATGCGTAAACTAGTTTTACGACCATTCCACAACTCTAAGGGAGTCTTAGGACAGACTTAGATGGAACTACATTAAGGATATGCATTGCATTTTGCAGTGCATATCCCCAGACGAACTAGGTAGTGAGCTATAACTAAATATAGATCTCATCATGTCTAGTAGGGTTCGATTTCTCATTTCTGCAACACCATTTTGTTGTGGTGTTCCAGGTTGCTGTGAGCTGGGATACTATCATAGGCTCAACTAAGAATTCCTCGATGTCTCTGTCGAGGTATTCCCTCCATGATCTGATCGCATTTTGATTGTCTTACCTAATTGGTTCTCAACCTCAGCACGATATTCCTTGAACTTTTCAAAGGTATCTGATTTGTGATGCATTAGGTAGACATACCCATATCTTGAATAATCGTTAATGAATGTGACGAATATTCATACCACCTCGGGCTTTTACATTCATCGGTCCGCAAACGTCCGAATGTATTAGCTCAAGTGGTTGATTGGCTCTTATACCTTTTCCAGTAAAAGGTCTCTTGGTCATTTTACCTTCTAAACAATGATTCACAACTGGTAGAGTCCGAGCTTTAACTGGTTAAGGCTCCGTTCTTTACCAATCTATTTATCCGGTCAAGGTTGATGTGACCATCTAAGATCCATAGATATGTGTCATCATGAGAAATATTTGGCCGTTTAGTTTTAGGTTCTCAACCTTAAACATTTCAGCGTTGAGCAGTGACCTATGTGTTAATGGTCTTAACACATACAAGTTATTTTCTGAGTTTTCCTGTGCATATAGTTAATCCATTTCTACCAATAATAACTAAATTTCTATTAAAAGAAACTGAATAACCATCATCCAAAAGTTTAGAAACAGAAATCAATTCATGCGAAAACCAGAAATGAATAACACATTGTTCAAATTTAATAACTATTATTATATAAATTTAACGGAAACTCCACTATTCTTGCTGAACGGCATCCCCTGTCCCGACCCTCATGGTGTAATCACATTCAGCAAGGTCCCTCCATGAATCAAGTAGCTGCAAAGAAGAACAAACATGGTTAGTGGCTCCAGAATCAACAATCCAAGCGGATTTATCATCCTCCACTAATAGAGATTCAATAACGAGTAAATCATATTTACCTGTTTCCTTTTTCTCCTTTAGCTCAGCAAGGTATTTATGACAGTTCCTTTTCCAATGCCCATTTTGTTGCAGTGGAAACATTTTCCTTTGGGCTTGGCATCCTTGGAGCCTTTCTTGTTCTTCTTCTTCATGGGCTTTCCCCTTAGCCTTTCCAGTGCTTTTCTTCTTCTTCTTTGCAGATTTAGAAGACTCGGCAACATTTGCCTCTGCACTGGACTTACGAGGATCCACAAGTATGGACTCGTAATGGTGAGCTCATTAAGCAGTTGGGTCAAAGTAAAAGACAACTTGTTCATAACATAGTTGCTTTTAAACTGCAGGAAACTCTTCGGAAGAGTTTCCATAATCATGGTCACCTGGCTATGCTCGTCAATACGAGCTCCATGGGTTTCAACAGTGTTGAGATAGGTCATCATCCTCAAGAGGTGCTCTCGGACTGATGTCTCATCCTTCATCCTAGCAGTCATCGATGGGACCATGGCCTCATGGCGTTGACGCTCCGAAGGCTGCCCAAACATGCCCTGCAATGACTCCATCATCTGAGATGCTAGAGCCATAGGCTCATGCTTTGCAGCAAGAACCTCAGACATCCCTGCTAGCAAGTAGCAGCGGGCTTTCTCATTTGCTGCGACCCATTTCTGGTAGGTATCGACACAGCTTGGCCAGTATTTCTGGCCGGCTCGGGAGGACGTTCCTCGTCAGGACAAACTTTAGGTCTTCACAGACCAGGATAGCGTTCATGTTACTTTTCCACTTAACATAGTTTTCCCCGGTAATTTATCGTTTGAGAGTATGGAAATAATTGGAGAAACCATGGCTGAAAAATAAAATAAACATGCATTTAACATTCATTCATCCATATTAAAATCATCAAATAATTTTGGCATAAAATTAAACATGATGCATGAACCATGAATAATGAATTAGAAACCTAAGAGAATTACTATGCCACAGAAACCTATCATCCCACAAGTAAGTGCCGTCGTAGGGTAGGTCAAGTACTCGCATGATAGATCGAGACAATCTCAGTCAATTTAATATATGCGGGAATAACTCTTATTCCTATATTAAACAACTATCTTTTTATTTGATCATGGAATTTTATTAACAGTTAATTATTCCTTTGTGTGTGTAACCCGTCGTTTCGGGATTCTTGGACTTAACGAGTGAAGTGCTGTCGTATGGTAGGTCAGTTCACAAGATACATCTAGAATCCCTATCCTCTCGGAACCCAAACCTGATATTGACTCAAATGGACACCATCCGTAGGGGGACGAAAATAAAGCCGTCTCGAGGCGCCTTTTGAATCTCACGTTTTTGGACTAACAACGGAGATTGCGGGATATACTGTCGTATATCCCTCTCCCACTCACTATTTTAAAAATTAAGGTTTCTATCTAAAAAATCTAATATTTTATTTTAACTAGTGTGGATAAATTATGGCGGCTAAATCATATTAATTTTATTTACACTAGTTTGTCATAAGTGAGCTAATCAATTTTAATTATTAAAATATATCACTAATATTTCATTAGTCTCTACTAATAGTTTTACTCAATTAAACTAATTTAATTAGAGTGGTATTAGTGAGCTATTATATTTTAACTCTTAAAATACTAGACACTAATAAGTTTAATTTATGGAATTCTAAAAGGTCAAAATTTAATTAAACATTTTAATAAATTTAGTGCGTTATAAAATCCAATGGTACGTGGAATTGTTTCCCGAGTGCAGACCATATTACCGTCCATTCGAATTCGGCTATGGAATTTATATCCGGGTTTCCATCCTATATACCAATGGAATTTATTATGCACCAATTAAGCCCAATATATTAGAATTCAAATTTAAACCATAAATCCAATTAATCTAATTAATTGATTTCTATGCATATCATATTTTAATTTAAACATTTTAAATAACATAAAATCATATTTTTATGTGTACAATGATAATGCATCTATGACATGTTATGGCATGTAAAATGCAAGAGTGGGCATCCTAAGCTATATGACATGTTATTCAAACAATTCGAAATAAACATACATATAACATAAAAAAAATTTGCATTGACCGGGCTCTTATTTTTCCTATACTAATCTAATTAGTACAAAATATTTACCAAGGCATTCCTTGGTCTTCAAATCCCGCTCCAAAGTGGTGTTGGCTCCTTTTGCGACTTCGGTGCTCCAAATTACAAAGATTGAAATTTTACATTGAAAAATAAAATTACAACAAATGTAAACAATGGCCTTATGGCCTTACATCCCAAAAACAAAACCAACTACAAAAATAAGAGCCGGAAAAATTTACGACCAATGCAAAATCCATTCATCACATGAAATAACAAAAACATTCATCATATGAATATCACAATGTGCCCACTCATCTAAACATGCATATAATATTTATAACTCATATAAATATATTAAAAACAGAAACTTTAAATGAAAAATAAAAAGAATTAAGAATACTTTTCAACCTCGCTCTAGATGCCAATTGTAAGAAACGTTTTCCTCGCACATCGGAAGCGATTAGGCACATGGATCGACCTTGAAATTATTTTATGCTTTCCCTTCCTTAAAGCCGAATGGAACCAGCACATATACTGAACTTTTGCTTCTATTTCAGACAAGATCTCAGCCCCGGAATGCTCCCAAAATAGTCCCCGAACTGCAGTGAAATAATGGACTATTTAGGACCCGTTACACAACCGAACTGCACACAAACCAGTCCACTATTGGCGTGAACTGCTAGAGTATTTAAAGCCTGATTTTATCACTCAAAAACAGTCCCAACTCAGCCCCAAAATATCCCCAAAGTGTTTCCCAAAATCCCGAATTAAAAACGAAACAAAACTAGCCCCAAATCAAGAGGCAAAGGTGCGGCAATGAGGTGAAACTAAACCTCACTGCCGTGACCTTGATGAATAGAGGAAGAGGATGATTTGATCATCACCAAAAATTCTTCCGTTTTATGTCTCGTTACCAACGGAGAGTAGTGTGGGCTACACTTACAAATCAAATCCCTAAAACAATTTTAGAGATTCAATCACACTTAGTATTTTATTATTCTTCTTATGTTCTTCAATGGAGTTTCTCAACTTTTGAGAGAATGGTAGAGAAGAAGCAAGTGGCTAGGGTTCAAGAATGAGAGATTTGTACAAAAGAAAATCAAATTTTCTTTTATAGTTAGGTTATTGTTTCCAAAAACAAAACAACTAATCCCCTCCCCTTATGTTCAAAATTCGGCCATGGTAAGGATTTCATTCAATTTTTGTAACATCAAATATTTAATTACCATTATTAAAAAGATGTTATAAAATTGAATAAACAATAAACTATATTGAAAGTCTTTACTTCCAATATAATACAAAGGATTATTTTTTTCCAAAACAAACAAATCCATTCCCTTATACACTAAGGAATTCGGCCATGGCATGATTCTTTCATTAATTTTGTAATAATAATATTTACTTTCCATAAAGCCAATATATGTTGCAAATTAAATGTATGATTAATATTTTGAAAGTCATTACTTCCAAAATTAATCAAGGGTTTCCAAAACCCATAATATAGAAATTACAATCTTAGCCTTATTAAATTATATCATATATATAATTAAACAAACAATTTGATAAATGAATAATGCATCGTTTTATTTCAAAACACATAAAATCGTTTACATCATATGTAGCTCTATGGCATACATTCCAATATATGGTTGGTATGCTGGGCATGAGAAGGTAGGGGAAATGAGCTAGGTTTGAAAGCATGAGGAACAAATGGTGTATGTCTGTCAGCATCCATTTTTTCAAGTTTTTCTTTCAATCATTTTATCTCATCTTACTTATGATTAAATTCTGGACCAAAATAGTTGTGAGAGACCATAGTTCTTAAATCTCTGTCAAGTTGAGCAATCTGAGCCATTGTCCTTTTATACAGCTGATAGAGGTGAATAGCTAATGAATCTCTTTGTTTCTGTCATCTGAACATGCTGAAAAACATGATCAATTTTAGTCTTTATACTGCGTAGTACAGTATTTTGAACTCTAGTATGTTGTGTGTTCCAGTTTAGCACAGTTTCATGTTGTTTAGGTTCTTCCACCTGACCACTAGGTGTAACTGTAGTTGGCTAACATAAGGTCTAGAAAAAATCTTAGTATGTGGATCAACAGTCTTCTCGAGCGATGGGAACTGCTCCTTGTGTTTAGAGAGAAGTTGTAAAATTCTTTCCACTATAGTGAAATCCTTCTACATTTGTCCGTGGACGTTTCCCTCACATTGAGGGTTTTACCACGTTAAATCTGTGTCTCATTGTTTTATTTTATTGTTAAGATTTATGGTAGGCTAAGCCTACTAATTATTATTGTATTGTTATATGGTAGGCAAAACCTCATGAACTAACAATTATTCTCAATTTCACTTTACTTGTGTGCCAGCTTCAGCCCACGATCCCCTAACAGTGGTATCAGCGCTTTAGGTTCAGGGTTACTGTTCACGGAGACTATTCAAATATACAGTATAGTACTATTCACGTATATAGTATTATTCATGTATAAATTACTATTTACATATACGGTACCATTCACATATTCAGTACTATTCACATATATAGTACTATTCACATATATAGTACTATTCACATATACGATACTATTCACGTATACGATACTATTCATGATGAAATAGTAAAAAGCCGGTTCAAGTGAGAAGCTGATCGTCATCAGAAACATGGCACGAAAATTTGAAATTGAGGAGTTCAAATGAGCAAATTTTCCCAATGGAAACTTAAAATAAAAGGAATCTTGAGAAAAGATAATTGCTTGGCGGTAATTGGAGAGAGGCCAGATGGAATGATTGATGAAAAATGGAAGGATATGAATGACAACACTATAGGCAACTTGCATCTAGCCTTAGCAGATTTTGTGTTATCCAGTGTTACAGAGAATAGGACTGCAAAAGAGAATTGGGATGCACTTACCAAATTGTACGAGGTCAAGTCACTACACAACAAGATCTTCTTGAATATGAGACTTTACACTCTTCGAATGAGTGAGTCCACATCCATGACGGATCATATCAACAACTTGAATACACTATTTTCCCAACTCACTGTGTTGGATTTTAGTATATCAACAAATGAACATGTGGAGATTCTACTTCAAAGTCTGCTTGATTCGTATGATCAACTTATCATCAACTTGACAAGTAATGTTGTCACTGGTAATCTAGTCTTGACGAAGTTGCAGCTGCTGCTCTGAAAAAAGAGTCTAGACGCTAAAATAAGGAAGATAGATCATCTAGTTCCCAACAAGTAGAAGCATTGGTGACAAGAGAAAGATAAACGGAACGTGGCTCAAGTGGGAGTCAATACCATGGCAGATCGAAATCAAAAATTAAGAAGAATGTTAAATGCTACATGGCAGATCGAAATCAAAAATTAAGAAGAATGTTAAATGCTACAACTGTGGCAAGAAATGACACGCCAAGAAAGATTGTTGGATTCTGAAGAATGATGGAGAAAAATCTCATGTTGCAACAAAATCTAAGGGATGTGCTGCAAGTACTCCTAAAGAAGGTAGCGCACTTTACAGTGAAGTAGCAATAATGTCCAATGATAGCAAAAAATAGCTAAGTGATGCATGATTAGTTGATTCTGCAGCAACATGGCACATGCCATCTATGAGAGAATGGTTCTGTCATTATGAACCTGTCTCTGGAGGATCGGTTTTTCTAAGCAATGATCATGCCTTGAAAATTATTGGGATTGGAGCCATCAAAATAAAGATGTAAGATGGTACCATTCACACTATATAAGATGTTCGACATGTTGTGGGAATGAAGAAAAATCTTATGTCTGTGGTGTAGGGGTTTTATGGCGAAAATCTGGTAACGCAGCGGAAACACGGAAAATCAAATTTTCTGATTTCAATAATTATTCTTGGATCAATTAAATAAACTTATTTATTTAATTACCCAATACTTAAAAACTGAAATTTTGCACAAGAAACCAAATTTCTTGGTAATTGCCGAATTGGAACAAAACTTTACAAATTGATTATTTTAGTCCTAAAATTATCAAATACAATTTTCGATGATTCTAAATTATTTCTAAAATGATTTCCAACATGTCCAACACATCAAAATCAGATTGTAAAAAAATCCCAAAATTTTTGCTAATTGCCGAACACACCCAGAATTTTTCAGTTTTTGCAATTTGGTTTTTTTTTTTTTTTGTTAAAAACATATCAAGATCAAATCCAATCAACTCATAAATTAATATGCATCATATACACAACATAATACATCACATATATGAAAATCCCAAAATTTGGAAAGGGTTAAGAACCCTAATTTTATAATTTCTTCAAATTGACAAATTTTACCAAATCAATTAAATTCAACACTTTAATTCAAACTTTACCACACCAAAAAATGTCTCACCATCATGAAACAACTCAAGAATAATTCTAGGCCATCAATGAGTGGCTTAGCAACTCTAGAATGGCAACTTGATTATCAAATAATCAAAAGAGAGCTTACGAAACCATTTCAAGCTCACTTGGAAACCATACATGCATACATCTTCCAAACAAATTCATAACCATTTAAAACACAAACTAAAAGTGTAGAGACAACATCCTAGCAACACATGAAGAAACATTTTCTAAACTGAAAGGTTTAAAGAAAAACTTACAAAATCAAGAAATTTCCGAGCTTTTCTTTTGGTTCCTCAACTTTTGCTCTCATCTCTTTTGTGTTTATTTTGTGTAACTTGTTAACCTAATCCACCAAAAATGAAACAAAACAATATATACTTCACAAATCTACCCTTGGCCGAATTTGTGTAAGCATAAAATATCTAGATATTATTTTTTGTTTCATTAAAGCTTACTTTATCAACTTGCATCTTTTATCATTACTAATTTAATGAAATTCAACAAGTCAAATAAAGCAACTCAAGGCATCTCCAAAAATATCAAAACTTAAGATATTTATAATTTTAATTAATTTAATTATTTAACAATTAAATAATTAAATAATTATTTAAATACAAATATTTTAAATATATGTATTATATTTACTTTAAATATCCAAATACATATATATTTATGATATATGTCAAATATCACAATTTGACATTTAATTAATGTGTATTCAATAAAATCTATCATTAAATACAAATACACAATAATTAGGAAATGGCCATTAGGTCTCTTCGCATGTATTTTTCGTTTAACCTTTAAATGACTTATAAATAATCAGTATTATTCATAAAAGTTGCCCTAGTGCTCTACGAGTATATTTCACTAGTGAGACTCTCTAGATTCAGACATATCTATCACGAAATCTAATTTCGTGTCCATGATTTACCCACCCATAAATTATGACGACCAAGAATAAACTCGCTGAATCATACAAGTCGAGGTCATGGTATATGTTTCATTCCTCCGTCATAGGTATCCGGATATATACCAGAGATATATATGTAAACGTCAAATCTCTATCGGGACAATCTCGTCGATGTGTCTATTAACAATCTCTAAAAGAACACTTAGAACTCACTTCTAAAGTGTACCACGGGCCCATGGTTTTTATCTGATTGCTAATCATATATGGACTACCTATGCCCTGTACACAGAACTGACGGATCCTATCTCGAAACACACAGGACACCCTGAAGATCTGTCCACACCCAGCGAATAGGCGGAGGTCTGATCTGAATAAATCGGTGACGTGACTGCCATGTAAGTGTGGAAGATGTCTCATGTGCCCACAGTGGTATCTCAAGTCAAAGAATCACAAATACTACTCAAACCGAGAAGATTCTTATTGACGTTGGTATATCATCCATTAAGAATCTTTGGTGAGTCGTTCAATATTTATCAGCAATATACATCTACACGTCTATACGAGTCTCCAAGACTCATGGTTCATTGGGAAACCATTGGAATCATATATTTGACCGGTGCTTACACATGCGTATAACGCAAGCGCACGTATCATTCAAGTAGTACAAAAAGTATCGATCCCACGAGGACTTAATATCTAATCTATTAATTTTATGAGGTCAAATGATTACTAGTACCTAACAGGTTGTTGATTGATTTGAAAATGTGACGATTCTAAATTTACAAACAAGTAAATAAAATTATTCGAAAGTAGGTTTAAGAAAATTCAATATTAAAAACTATCTATGGTTGTGATTTCTTCCAATATCATTTTAAAGATGAAGTGGTTATCTTAAAGTTGAGTAATATATTGATTTATTAACCAGGAAGACTAAATTATGTGTAAGCCTTTGTCGATGGTCAGACACAAATACCCAGTTTAACCTAATTGAACCATATGTCTATGTCAACCAAATTATCTGGATTCATTAAGTTTAAGTTCCAATTATGGCTACCCCCGCCCGACAGGTATATGTCTATCCTATAAGGAAATCTATTAAAGGGTATATGTCCTCAAGGAATATCGTGAACTATTGAGTCTAAGGTCTTAAACTTAAAATCCCTATGTCTAGTTCATTTTAAGTTTCCCAGTTCCATTTTATTAATGGCCAGTTAATGAAAAAGCATTAAGATTAAGACTCAATAAATAAATCTTTATATTACTCAAGCTATAATCTAACCCTTTATAAACCGGTGATATTGGATTTCATCACAACCCAAGATAACTGGCTTAGTTACGACACATATTTACGGGTAGTAAAAAAAAACTTAAATAAAATAAAAGACATAAAGTAAAATACTGAAAATTAAATACTGAAAATTAAATGACGGAAAGTAAATGCTGAAATTAAATACTGAAAATTAAATGCTGAAAAGTAAATTGTTAAAAATTAAATGCTGAAAAGTAAATGCTGAAAGTAAATTGCTGAAAAGTAAATTGCTGAAAAGTAAATGCTAAAAATTAAAGAAAGAAAAGTACTGAGCGTAAAAGTAAATTGCGGAAAGTAAAAACTGAAAAGTAAAGAAAAGAAAGTGCGAAAGCGGAAATTAATTACTAAAAGCTGTAAATAAACAAACAAGATACAATCTTCTTAGTATTCTTAAGGAATTCCTTAGAAGAAAGTATGAATTTTACAAATGAAATGGCTTGGTATTTATAGGCAAAATTTGCCTCCATCAAATCATCCACCAAATCAATTATTAATTGCTCCACTAATTGCTCCACCAAATCCATTATTAATTGCTCCACTAATATCTTATCATGTTTGGTGATAATTTGATAATTTTTATTATTAATTTATTATTTTATTTTTTTTGCTTTGAAAATGATTGAAAGTGACTTTAATAATTACACACAACACACTTCTGGATGGTTCATCAATTTCGGGTATGTAATCGTCAGAATTCGAAATTATTTTATCTTTCCAAGTTGTAGATCTTTGAGTCTTCTTTAATCTGGAACCTGAATCAGCTCAATCCGATATCGGAGTAAAATGTTATGTCCAAATTACGACAGATGCACAAAATTGGAATTTCCAAAACTACACTTCGTTAAAACGCCCTTTCAAGTTTCCAATCTCCAAAATTAATATGTCAAATCCAATTTTTACCCTTATTTGACCCATATTTCATCCTAAATGATTTCATAAAGTCCCAATATTATTTTATCTGCAAAATAAACTAAAACACATCAAAACGTTCATCAAACCCAAGAAACTAAACAAAATATTAAGTAAAAGGGGCGGTAAATATTGATATATTTTCCGCTCATCAATATTCCAGTATACGACATGTACTGGTCTCAACGGGTTTACTTTACTGACCAAGTAGTGTAAACTTTGACCAGAAACAGTCTAAGATTGATAGCGTCATGATACAACTCAATGTCAGTTGCGACGCTTTTGCAACTGCATCATGACTAATCATTCTAAGGTCAATTACATCTTTACCATATAAGAAGATATATTATATTATAGAAACTGCTCATTTTATTCATAATAAAACAATTATAATAGTATTTACAAGGAAATACAACGAGGAGTTGGCGCTCTGAGAACTAACCCCAACAAAATCTCTCACTTGTTCTAGTGCCAATATCGATTGAATCTAATACCCATCGACTCCACATGTTTATCAAATAACTTCGGAGGTATGGCCTTCGTAAGCGGGTCTGATACATTATCTTCACTCGGTACCTTGCACACGATAATATCCCATCGCGACACAATCTCTCGAATGATGTGGTACTTTCGATCCACATGTTTCGACTTCTGATGCACCCTCGGTTCATTTGCTTGCGCAATGGCTCCAGTATTATCACAGTATAATGGAATCACATTCTCGATACTTGGGACCACTCCCAATTCTGTGATAAAGTGCCTAATATATACAGCTTCCTTTGCAGCTTCAGAAGCTGTAATGTATTCCGCTTATGTGGTGGAATCTGCTGTTGACCCATGTTTGGAACTCTTCTAGTAAACTGCACCTCCGTTAAGAGTAAAGTCAAATCCAGATGTAGACTTTCTATCATCGGGATCCGATTGGAAGTCAGAATCCGTATACCCATTAACTTGCAGTTCACTTCCTCCATAAATAATCAATTTATCCTTAGTACCTTTAAGATACTTCAGGATATGTTTAATGGCCATCCAATGGTCATTGCCTGGATTAGACTAATATCTACTGGTTAAACTAACAACGAAACTGATATCCAGCCTAATACATAACATGGCATATATTATGCTACCCAAACACGAATCATAAGGTTGGTTAGACATTCTAACCTTCTCATCTTCTGTTTGTGGACTCATTTTCTTTGAAAGATGAATCTCATGTCTGAACGGTATATTTGTTATCTTACAGTTACCAAAATTGTAACGTTCCAAGATCTTATTTATGTACGTTGATTGGGATAACCCAATCAGTTTCCTTTCTCTATCTCTATAGAGTTTTATGCCTAAAACATATGAAGCTTCTCTCAAGTCCTTCATGGAGAAATTCTTACAGAGGTAAGCTTTGACGCCTTGCATCATCCCTATATCATTCCCAATGATTAGGATGTCGTCAACATAGAGGACTAAAAATACCACCATGCTCCCACTGGCCTTCTGATACACACATAATTCTTCCGAATTCTTAAGAAAATCAGATAGTCTTATAATCTCGTCGAATCGAAGATTCCAACTTCGAGAAGCTTGTTTAAGTCCATAAATGGACTTCTTAAGCTTACATACTATACCCGAGTTCTCGCTGGATGCAAAAATCTTCGGCTATTCCATATAGATTTCTTCATCAAGAAATCCATTTAGAAAAGCCATTTTGACATCCATTTGCCAAATCTCGTAATCATGATACGCAGCTATTGAAAACAAAATCCTAATAGACTTAAGCATTGCTATTGGTGAAAAACATTTATCGTAGTCGATGCCAGGTCGCTACGTCTAACCTCTTGATACCAGTCGGGCCTTATAGGTTTCAACCTTTCCATCAGGCCCACGCTTCCTCTTGTAAACCTATTTACAACCGATAGCAACAACTCCTTGGTGAAGCGAAACCAAGTCCCAAACTTGATTCTCATGCATTGAGTCTAACTCGAATTTCATGGCACTTTGCCACTTCACGAGTCGATGTCCAACATCGATTCTCTATAGGTAAAAGGATCAGTCTCTTCAACTAAGAGAGCATCGAGACTCTTTTCTGGTATCAAATACAAGCGTTCAGGAGGTCTAGATACCCTTTGTGACCTACGGAGTGTGTGTTGAAGGTTCTTCATCTACTTGAACTTCAGGTTCCTCTGTTGGTTCGTTGTTTTCAGGTTGGACTGTTGGACAAAATGACCCATAGCGTCACTATTTGCACAGATCATTGTGTTGTTGTAGCAAATAAACTATGTGACAAGGAAATTGCACTCTCATCATTTGTGATTAGATCACCATAGATATATAAATGAAGAGAGGTCCATATGATTAGTTCCTGGATTGAGAATAATATGAGACAGTATCAGTCCCCGAAGGATTAATCATTAAATATCCCTAGCCGGAGTATTATCGAGACTGGACATCGATAATGCGGAATAGGCTAGTATTGCACTTGTGTGTGTTGTGAGGGCACAACGGCATAGTTCTCATATATATAAGTATTGGATACTTATGCAAGTGCGATAGGAGGTCGTGTTTCACCGATGGTACGGGAAACAGCTTCGCTCTAGATAGACCACTCGGAATCCCATTGGTATTATGACTATGTGTCTATGGGAGGCCGAAATCAAGGTAGGTGTGTATAGTCTTAACCTGAGACTTGCATCGCTAATACTTGCGATAATCGGTAGACTTTGGTCTTGGTGGTACAGGGCTTTAACCGGTTCTGCGTACACCACTTCTGGGTTTATCAGAGAGTCGTAGTGTATTGGGTGTGATGTCAAGACGGAAGTATCACTTCAGTCATAGTGGAGATGATGTCACGCAGGATACGGTACTAGTGCTCTTGAGTGTTGCGCAACCAATCGGGATATTGTGACTAGGTCATGAATATCCGATTATAGAGACTATGATACCAGGCATCCGATATGTGCTTCGGACGGGGTAGACACTTATCCAGCCCCAGCCCTAGCACGTGACTATCCGATACTGGGCCGATACACACAATACAATCGTATACTACGCTTGATAAAGATCCTTGTATATTCTATATGGATATGTCCGGAGAATTGGGAAGACTTGGTGCTTTGCTAGGAGTCGACCTTGTCTCGTAAATCGGTAGAACGTAGTACTTGGTACGTACGTGATTCGGATACACCGACGACCGTATTTACTGCCAACTTATCCGGGGATCTCATGGGTCGCTTCCCGATAATCCACCGATGACGCACAACTCGCACTCTTGAATAATCTGGGATTATATAGAAGAGAGAGAAAATTAATCTAGGATTAATTACGGAGATATTTTATCTAGGATAAAATATCGTCTAGAGAGGATAACGATTAATTTGGAATTAATCGGTAAATTAATATATTCGATATATTAAACGAAATTAGATTTCGACGCGGAATTAAAGTTAGATTTTAATTCGGGCGAACGAATTAATTTAGAATTAATTCGTTAGCGACGTGAATAGTGAATTCGCTAGGCGTAATCATTTAATTACGACGAGACGGAAAAATCGTTAATTTGGAATTAGCAAACCCGAGCCCGAGTGTGATTGCGAGCGCATTCGTATTTCGAAGTAATTGGTTTTATTTAAATCAATTAAGTAATTGGTTTTATTATTTTTTCTTGGAAAATATATAAAGGCTTTTTGAGAGCTTTACCAACCATTACACACAACTTTCATCTCTCTCAATTTCTCTCTTCTCCTCACGCCAAAACAGTGAGTTTCTTCACTGGTTTGAACCAGTTTGGCGTGACAAATAGGGGAGCAAGAGTGGTTTTTCATGGTGAGAAATCAAGTGCTAGTACACTTACGAGTCTTGCGAAGGTGGTAGGGAGGTTCAACTATGAGCCGGGATCCGTTCGACGAGGCTTGGAGCTCTATTTCGCAGCTCAAATTTCAGATTTGGAGGGCAGTGAACTGCTACCAGTGGCGCCAAAATAGTGGGCTTTTTGGGCTTCATTCGTCTTCAAATCGACTCAACCGATCGATGTGAGTATTCCGCTACCTCCGTTGATGTGTTCACACAATGTTTTCATGTCTTGTTTGATCTTGGGACCTAGATAATAACCAACATGGACTTCATCAAGTTCAACTTGTCTATGATTACCACATTCTGACAAAAATTCTACTTCTAGAAATTTTGCGAAGCGAGCTACAAACACATTTCGATGCTCGGTATCATAGAACAGATATCCCTTCGTATTCGAAGGATATACAACAAACCTAAACTCTTACCCTCGAGGTGAAAGCTTATCTTGCTGAGCCATCCTGATATAGGCAAGACAACCCCAAACCTTAATATAATTAAGATTTGGTCTCCTACCGATCCATATGTCATATGAAGTCGTAGGAATGGCTTTTGAAGGAATTTTATTCAAAAGATGTGCAGCTGTTAAAAGAGAGTAGCCTCATAAGTAATAGGACAAATCTGTAAAACTCAACATTCTGATTTCTCCTCTCAAGACACTCCATTGTGTGTGGAGTACCTGGAGGAGTATATTGAGCGAGAATCCTATTACTTCATATAATCCATGAACTCACTTCTCATATATTCCCCCCTCGATCAGATCGAAGGCATTTAATATATTGACCAGTTTATTTTTCTACTTCATTTCAGAACTCTTTGAACTTTTCAAAGGTTTCCGATTTATGTCGCATCAGATAGACATAACCGTACCGTGATAGATTATCGGTAAAGGTAACGAAGTACGGATAACCACTGTGAGCAATCTGACTTAGTGGACCACATACATCAGAATGTACGAGTTCCAGTAAGTTAGTGGCGTGGTGTCCAACACCAGAAAATGGGGCTTTGGCCATCTTACCTTGAATACATGATTCACAAGTTGGATAGGGTTCAATGGTGAGATCTGATATCAAACCATTCCTAACCAATTAGGTAAGGCGTTTAACGTCTGTACGACCTAGCCTCATGTGTCATAGTTCAGTATTATTAACAACTTGTAAACTATGTTTATTAATCCTAGTATTCAAAATATCTCTAGAAGTATGTAACGTGTAATAACCATGCTCATTTGGACAACAAAGGATTTGAATATTACGTTTATCATATAAATACAAAGAACAGTTCTTAATATTAACATGATAACCTTTTGTCTCTAATATAAAAAGAGATATAATATTTGCTACACATCCCAGTACAACGTAGCAATCATATAACAAAAGGCTCTCATTCGGCAAATGGATCTCGCTAGGGGTGTGCGCGGGTTGGATTGGGCGGGTAAAGGCAAATATTTCTATCCAATCCGCCACTAGCGAGTTGGGAAAATTTCAATCTGCCACCAACCCACTAAAGTCTAAATCCGGCGGATTGGTTATAAATTTTGGCGGTTTCAACTCAGCGGGTTAGGCGGGTTGGCATTAATAATTTTTTTAAAAAAAATTATCACAAACTACAATTTGTTATTGATAATCTCAAAATATAACTAATGCACAAAAAAAAACTAAAGGTATATTTCATTGAATAATCTCAATTCCAACAAAAACATAGAGTCAATGAAAAGAGATATATCATCTCTAGCAAAAGTAGGCTTTGCCTTACAACTTAGGAAATTAAAAAATAGTAGAATTAAATCAACGAACTCAAAGTCTTAAGTCTTAACATACCCAAAGTCAACTAATATATATATTTTTTTATGTCTGTAAAATTACTAATTAAGCGGGCGGGTCAAGTTATAGCGGGTTGGCAATTTTTCAATCCGTAACCCAATCCAATCCGTAATTTTGGGGATCTAACCCACCAACCCAAACCACCTAACTTAATGACCCGCACATGGCGGGCGGGTCGGTTGCGGATTGGACGGGTCGGCGGGTTAAGCATATATTTTTCACACCCCTAGATCTCGCATACTCCCACTGCAACTGCATCCAGAGAGTCTCCACTCCCAAAGCGCAACTGCATCTCTCCAGGCTTCAGTTTCTTACTTTCTTTCAGCACTTGCAACGAATTGCAAATGTGAACAGGACATGTAGAATCCAAAATCCAGCTGGATGTAACAGCTTCACAAGCAAGTGAGATATCAATAACTAGAAAAATAAATGTACCTGATGTAGATGCTCTCTCATTCCTTATCTGGGTAATGTAGTCAGGATAGTTCCTTTTCCAGTGCCCGACTTTGCTGCAGTGATGGTATTTTTCTTCGGATGCCCTCTTGGGCTTTGCTATCTTTCCTTACGGTGGAGGACCAAAACCCTTCTTCTTCTTCGCTTTCGTCTTTTTCCCTTTGGCCAGGCCTGGGAAGAAGTAGAGAGTGAAGTAGGTTTCAGAGGGCGAGTTGGTACTCTCTTCCTTAGGTCCTCTTCCGTCGTGATCAGCATCCTATGCAGTTCATGGTAGGAACATATAATCCCATTCATGTTGAAATACATCACGAATTGGCGATATGAAGTTGGGAGCGAACCAAGAATAACACTCCTACCAAGAATGTCATTCAGAGGGAGATTATGTTGCCTTAGTTGTTCGATCAAATCGATCAAGTGAAGAACATGAGAGCTCATAGCTTTCCCCTCGTTCAGTTGCGCATGGAACAATTCCATCGCAACTTTATGAACAACAATTTGTTCTTGGTTCATATACGATTCTCTTAATCGCATCATCATATTATACGCATATGTCATGCTATAGTATTGTTTCTTGAGTCTCAGTGCCAGTGAACTTAAGATGTATGATTTAACTTTTAATGTTGGACAATTATGACCCATAGCATCACTATTTTTACAGAACATGGTGTTGTTGTACAAATTAACTATGTGACAAAGGAAATTACTCTTTTATCAATTGTAATTGGATTACCGGGATATATAAATGATAAAAGTCCATATGATTAGTTCCGGATTAATAAGATATGAGACAGTATTAATCCACTAAGGTTTAATCATTAAAATATCCCTAGTCAGAGTATTATCGAGATTGGACATCGATAATGTGGAATATACTAGTATTGCACTTGTGCGCGTTGTGGGAGCATAACGGCATAGTTCTCATATATTTAAGTATTGGATAATTATTCAAGTGTAATAGGATGTTGTGTTTACCGATGGTACGAAAACAGCTTCGCTCTGGATAGACCCCTCAGAATTCCATTGGTAGTATGAATATGTGTCTATGGAAGTCCGAATCAGGGTAGGTGTATTTGGTCTTAACCTGAGACTTACATCGCTAATACTTGCGACAATCAATATACTTTGGTTTTGGTCATCCAGGGCTTTAACATGTTATGTGTACGCCTCTTCTGGGTATATTGAGAATCGTAGTGTATTGGGTGTGATGTCAAGATGGAAGTATCACTTCAGTCATATGGAGATGATGGTCACGTAGGATACGGAACTGGTGCTTTTATATGATGTAGTGTAGGCACTGATTTTTTACATATAAGTCCCGATGATGAGCTTCGTGGGAAGATTCGAGGATCAATGCCTCGTTGGATTTAATTCGCTTATTTGGCTTCGGGTTTGCTCGTAGGCCTCTGTTTTAAAATTTATCCCTGACCTGAACCTTAAACCTACCCTCTCCCCTCTCCATTCTCACATCCACAACATAAGAATAATAAACCCTAAGCTCACAAACCTAGCTCATCCCCACGTGAAACAAACTCAAGCAGCACAACAAAACAAATCAATTAAATAACCCACACAAACAAATTCAACAAATAAATAAATAAGTCACAAACAAACAAACAAAACAAATCACAAGCAAACAAAATCAAATCACAAAAAGTCAAGCAAGAAATTCCCTCTCTTTAAACCATCCCATGTGAACCAACAACAAATTCAACAATAAACAAAAAATCCATCCCTTTACCAAATTATTCAAGCCATTTAATAGCCTCCCCTCACCAAGTCAAATACAACACATCAAGCATTTAACCAAGTAACCCCACGCCATTGAAAAAACCGTTTTCCCATCCCATTTTCAACATCAATTAGCCACCCAATTAATAACCCTCATCAATGATAGCCTACCCAATAAATGCACCACCATTTACTTATGAAAAGAACCTCAACTCACCCTTGAAGCCCCTAGCACAAGATAGACAACAAAAGCACTCTCTTCTCCTCTTCATTCAAGCCAATTCCCCTTAGAAGACAGCCACATTCACGCCCAAAACACTGCCAATAAACCAGCCCATTGTCATGCCAATTCTCCCTTTGAAGACATCTCCAAACTCACGTCCACTACCTTCTATTCTGCCCCCTCCTTGTCATGCCAAACTGCCAGTAAAACAGCCTCTTATCACGCCCAAACATCAACCAGAAACTGCCCCGACTCACGCACAAAACAGCCCTCCAAACCGATCCTCACGTCCCACATTGACCAAATACAACAACAGCCACTCATCCCCCCACTAACGCACTCAAACAAACTCTGAACCCCATGCAATACGTCCTCATCCCTCAGCACAGCCAGATCCTCAAATCACATTACTCCCACATCGACTAAAGAAACAAAACTCACGCATACATTCACGTTGACACCTCACACCAATTCTTTAACAGCCCACGCACCCCTCAAGCCTCCACCAAAAACAGCCCCTTCACGCCACGACACTTCACTCTCAGCCCAAAGACAACTGTGTAACGCACTTCCAAGAGACGACTTAAGAGGTTAGACGTGAGGGCACCCTTTTTATCTTATTTCCGTTATTTATCATTATTTCTTCGCATATATATGATGGATTTATGAATGTTGTGGCCATGGGATGAGTGAAATATGTGTTATCTCTTGTGGTATATCGGATGGAAACCCGGACGTAAATTCCATAGCCGAATCCGAATGGGCGGTAATGCGGTATGTACTTGGGAAACAATTCCAAGTATCACTTGAGAGACACATATTTCGTTTCATCCGACCTTGTGTTTAAGCATGATTAAGTCGTTAGTATGTTATCTATTTCTAAGCATGATTTAGTTGTTAGTATATTGTTTCTTTATGCATGATTTAGTTACTTTCTTTCACAATAGGAATTTAATTTACGTTTATGTTTAGGTTGTTATTTATTTTTTGTGTTTGATAATTCAATATGCTCATGAGATATTTGGTGTGATATCGTATGTTTGCCGTTGTGACGACCTACTCTTAAAGTATGCAAACTTAGATATAGGATTTATTCTCTTGAATGCGAACTAGATATAGGTTATCTTTGAATATATATGTTGCGTAGATTCGGTTAAGTTATTGCACAAATCATTTCATTACAAGTGCCATAAGTAAGGGACCATTCCGAACCCAATGATTTGAGGTCTTCCCTTGCGAGGGGTGAGTGCGGCCTTAAATCATTTTCCCGGTTCACACCGGGTGGCGACTCCATTTTTAGTTCTCCAGTTTAGTCCCCTGCGGGCTACTCCGTACTCCCAGCTAGGCCGTGAGCCTTGAACAGGGTCACCGATTTCTGTGTTCTACAGTCTGGCGATTCCACTAGGGATAGAGAATCGGCCCCGAAATAATGTCCTGTAATGTTCGTGATTTGTGCTTTAAATTAACCATGTCTATTGTAGGTTTATGGAGTTTAATCAAAGGCATTGTTAAGGCTATGTGATGGTTTGGTGTCTTCATTCACTCACTACCTTTCTATGAGGAAAGGCTGTGAAGGCACCTAGATAATCATTATCCGTAGCTCGCTGTGACAGACTAATTTGAAGGACTTGTTGTTTATTTCTGTCACCAAGGCGATAAGAGCCTAAGAGGCTTGGGTATTTAAGAGAGTTCGCTCCACTCTCCCTCTGGGGAATCTACAGTAAGAAATCCATTTGATAGTTAGTCACACACCGTAACTCGTTGGCACGTACCTTAAGGTATAAAAAAGGTGCGCTCACTTGGTCGCTCGAACCCTTGAGTGGGGAGTCCTTGTTTTGGGCAATCATTCGTCAGCGAGAACCTTTGTTTACACTCCTGTGAACCTACATGTGAACCATAGTTGTATGACCAATAAAAATTATTTCTTTATGTTTATGTTGGGATTATCGTCATTTGGATTCAGTTGGACCTCTTGTCAAGAGATATGAACTTGTTGGGCCATTTAAACTGGGACGAGTTCGTGTCCTTTGACAATTGGGCCAAAAGCTTCTAAAATATCGATGGGCCGTTTTATGTTTAGGTCTCTTATCATTTGAATTTGTTTAGCCATGTTATCATAAAAGTATAAACTTGTTGGGCCTTTTCAACTGGGACAAGTTTGCACCGCGCAATAATATGATTAAATGCTTTAAAATGATAATGGACCAAATGGTGTAAAAATCTTAATGATCTTGTATATTTCATGCATCACACGTAAACTTGCTAACATACAGTTTTAAGAGACATCATAGATACCCGTTGGGTTAGGGAAGATGGAAGACTTGTCAAGAGGCCAATAACAAATATGAGTGAATCAGTTAACGAAACATCTCGTTTGGGTCAATTGGAATCCAATCTCGCCAAAGTTACAGAGCAACTGCAAGCTTTGACCACTGCCATGGCTAATATGGTTGTGCCCCGTGCTGGGGGAAGCTCTGAAAATGAGAGGCGTGAAGAGCCTCCGAACAGATTGAATGATGATATCCATATTTTTGATGATGACATGGTTGAGTATGTCGCAGGAAGGACAGCCGGGTCTCAGGCTGAATTACGGAAACTCTGTGACCAGGTAGAATCAGTTACCTGCAAGCTGAGGGGTAAACATGAAGATTTGCTAGACTATGAAGCAATGACCTTTGAGGAGCAGCTACCGGCTCAGTTTAAGATGCCCGACATAGCCAAATTCAATGGGCGGTATGTCTCGGTAATAAGTTCAGTGGGCCTATCACAACGTCAAGTTCAGAAGATGTTTGGGATGTCACTTGAGGGGGCACCCGTAGTGTGGTACCATAGCCTCGAAAGAAAGGTTAAAGAAGATTGGAGGGAACTAGCAGACGCATTTTTAAAACAGTATGTTACAGACTTGGAGATCGACTTGTCGCTCCGCGCCTTGGAGAACACCAAGCAGAAGCCGGAGGAAAGCTTCAAAGAATATGTGGATCGCTGGAGAAGCCAGCTTCTGAAGATGCAGACTCAGCCCTCGGAGAAGGACCAGATAAAGATGATTATCAAGGGTACTAAGCCCTCAATTTATGGCAAGTTGAGGAGGATGACCTCCATGATTGTGGATTTCCGACAGCTGAGGGAAACTGTCATGGATATTGAAGAAGAGGAAGCCGAGAATAGAAAGTTTTATGGCCAGAATAGAAGAACTTTTGGGGGGCCTTCGGAGACCGAGCCCAGTACTGCTGAGATCGCTACCGTCAGAAACAGACGATTCTCCAATCTTGGTAGACCTATGTCAAAGGTGCTTGAGAAGTTGAAAGGACAAGGACTCCTGAAACCTTTAGAACCTAGACCAATCCCAAAACCTGTTCCACACTACTTTGACTTAAACCAATACTGCCACTTCCACCAGCAGAAAGGCCATGACACTGACAACTGCCCCCACCTTAGGCATGAAATCCAAAACCTCATCGATGCTCATAAAATACCCGACCCGGAAAAAGAACAACCCAACACATACAGAAACCCTCTACCTAACTACCACTCTGTTCCACCACCCACCAACATGATCAACTTCGGCCTACCCAAAACCTTTATCCTCCAAACTCTCGACCACCAGGCTTCTTGCATGGGGATAGGAGATGGCAGTAGTGAAGAACCATAGGCTGAGGAAGAAAACAATGCTGCTGACAATGAAGATGTTTTCCCTGGTTTATTTGATTACAATCCTGAATTTTTGATAATAAAGACATTGATTTTGCCTACTTGTTCGAGTTTTTCCTTAATAGTTAAAGCATTAGTTCGATGATGACATTGTTTGCTGTAGGAAGAAACCTTAGAAACGATAAGTGCGAGATGCACTCTCATCCGGTATTCTGAGTGGTTGATCTCGGCAAGACTCGCGATCACTTGATTACGGGATCTTAGCAGTAGAAGCCTGAGTAGTCAGAGAGATGACTAATTGAAGAGATGGCAGGACAGTGAATGATCGTTTGCCTAGATGTCCATCCTGGTTTACTTATGCTACGATATATGATATGGTTGGAAACAAAGAGAAAGTCTCTGAAAAAAAATAGACCAGCTATAACCGATAAGCGTGAAGCTACCCATGGGCGAGTATTAGGACCACCATGAGGAGAAATGCTACCTTAAAGGGTAGATATGTCAAAAAAAAAGTTCAAAAATGAAAAGAAAGAAAAGAAAGAGACAAAAGAAAAAAGAATAAAACCATATCATGTTGAGAATGAGGAAGTAATCACAGAGTATGATCAAGACATCTTGATTGGTTTGACCCGCTGATCTAATTCTCCGAGATGAAATCATCGAGGTTGCTTACTTAAGGATTAAGCTGCGAAAGAGCCTTGGCATACACACACACTAGGAGTCTAGTTCAGATCACTCATTCAAACGATCAGATTTGAGTGTATTAAGTACTTTGAAGGTTCTCTGGTTTCGACACGAAGCATTCGTTGAAGACGAAAATATGTTTAGCTATCAGGATTATCTCATGAGAGGCAGTACGGAATATTGATATGTGACAGCACATCAGGATATCTACTTTGACCTAATGAAAGTAGCAAAGGATAAAAAGATGAACCGAGACTGGGGGCGACCAGTCTACCCTTTCTCGTACAGCACGGTTCGGGAATGAACCATTAGTACCAGTATCCATTTTAGGATGAGTCACAGGGTTGAGGCTCACATCAGCATCGGTATCAGTTTTGGGGATGAGTCCCAAGGTTGAGGCCCACATCATCATCAGTTTTGGGACGAGTCCCAGGGTCGAGGCCCACATCATCAGCAATTTTGGAACGTCACATCACATGATCTACTTTGACCTAGTACAAGAAGCGAAGAACAGAAAGCTAAGCCAAGACTGGGGGTGATCAGTCTACCACCCCGCGAATAAGGGATGTACTGAGAACTAAGCCATGAGAAAAAAAATAGGACTGAACAATCACCAGAAAAGAACCAGCAGAAGGAAACTGTAAGCAGACCTAGGGGGCGACCAAAGACATTTATAGGCAAAGGACACCGGGGGAACTGGCAGAAGACCTAACCCGACGGAATAAGAAATTCATACATGCATGTATGCATACACGTAACGCACTTCCATCCTTTTTGTGTCTTGTTTTTGTTCACAGGTTTTAAAGAAAAGAAGAAAGTGGCAAATGCAAGCCAACCAGGGAATAAAGCCCACAAACAACTCGAGAACAAAACCCACAGTCAACACAGTTTGGGAACAAAGCCCACTCTCA
Organism: Zanthoxylum bungeanum; assembly: GCA_019454045.1. Taxonomy (NCBI): domain Eukaryota; kingdom Viridiplantae; phylum Streptophyta; class Magnoliopsida; order Sapindales; family Rutaceae; genus Zanthoxylum; species Zanthoxylum bungeanum. The sequence goes on from SKCR01033768.1 coordinate 75,305, forward strand.
GCACATATCGGGAACAAAACCCAGGGAACATATCCCACAATTAACGGTTTGGGAACAAAGCCCACTTTCAATAATTCGGGAACAAAGCCCAGGGAATAAAGCCTACATTCAGTACAGTTTGAGAACAAAGCCCACTCTCAGCACAGATCGGGAACAAAGCCCACATTCAGTAAATTAGGGAATGAAGCCCACAGTCAACTCTATTCGGGAACAAAGCCCACAGTCAACATAGTTTGGGAACAAAGCCCACTCTCAGCACATATCGGGAACAAAACCCAGGGAACAGAGCCGACAATCAACGGTTTGGGAACAAAGCCCACATTCAACAATTCGGGAACAAAGCCCAGGGAACAAAGCCCACAGTCAACACAGTTTGGGAACAAAGCCCACTCTCAGCATAGATCGGGAACAAAGCCCACAGTCAACATAGTTAGGGAATAAAGCCCACATTCAGTACAGCTCGGGAACAAGCCCACAGTCAACACAATTTGGGAACAAAGCCCACTCTCTACAACAGTTCAGTGAACAAGACCCTCAACTCAAATCGGGAACAAGACCCACAATTCAGGGAACAAGACCTTCAACTCAAATCGGGAACAAGACCCATAATTCAGGTAACAATACCCTCAACTCAAATCGGGAACAAGACCCACAATTCAGGGAATAATACCCTCAACTCAAATCGGGAACAAGACCTACGGGAACAAGACCCACAATTTAGGGAACAAGACCCTCAACTCAAATCGGAAACAAGACCCAAAATTCAGGGAACAAGACCTTCAACTCAAATCGTGAACAAGACCCATAATTCAGGGAACAAGACCCTCCACTCAATTCAGGGAACAAGACCCTTATCTTAACTCAGTAACGGTTCGGGAATGGACCACATCATAGTAACGATTCGAGAATGGACCACCTCACAGCACAGTTCGGGAACAAAGCCTACACTTAACGCAGTTTGAGAATGAAGCCTAGGGTCGAGGCCCACAAATCAGTTGCAGTTATTGGGATGCGTCCCAAGGTCGAGGCCCATTGCATCATCAACTCAGTTCGAAGTAACAGGCAAGTCAGGTGGCAGCTGTTGAGCCAAGTAAGTAAAAATGCATTGCAAAAACTTTGATAGGATTATCATTATCACACACTGCACAAATCCCATCAAAGTGAAGGCGACTGTAGGCACTGCATTTTTGCATATAAGTCCCGATGATGAGCCTCGTGCGGAGGCACTACCTTCTAAGTTGCGAAAGTCGTGGGAAACGAACGTCGAAAGGGAAGATTCGAGGATCAATGCCTCGTTGGATTTAATTCACTTATTTGGCTTCGGGTTTGCTCGTAGACCTCTGTTTTAATATTTATCCCGACCTGAACCTTAAACCTACCCTATCCTCTCTCCATTCTCGAGTCCACAACACAAGAATAATAAACCCTAAGCTCACAAACCTAGCTCATCCCCACGTGAAACAAACTCAAGCAACATAACAAAACAATAAATTAAATAACCCACACAAACAAATTCAACAAATAAATAAATAAGTCACAAACAAACAAACAAGATAAATCACAAGCAAACAAAATCAAATCACAAAAAGTCAAGCAACAAATCCCATCTCTTCAAACCATCCCACGTGAACCAACAACAAATTCAACAATAAACAAAAAAGCCATCCCTTTACCGAATTATTCAAGCCATTTAATAGCCTCCCCTCACCAAGTCAAATACAACACATCAAGCATTTAACCAAGTAACCCCACGCCATTGACAAAGCCGTTTCCCATGCCATTTTCAACATCAATTAGCCACCCAATTAATAACCCTCATCAATGATAGCCTACCCAATAAATGCACCACCATTTTCCTATAAAAAGAACCTCAACTCACCCTTGAAGCCCCTAGCACAAGATAGACAACACAAGCCCTCTCTTCTCCTCTTCATTCACGCCAATTACCCTTATAAGACAGCCCCATTCACGCCCAAAACACTGCCAGTAAACCAGCCCATTGTCACGCAAATTCTCCCTTTGAAGACAGCTACAAACTCACGCCCACTGCCCTCTATTCTGCCCCCTCCTTGTCACGCCAAACTGCCAGTAAAATAGCCCCTTATCACGCCTAAACATCAATCAGAAACTGCCCCGACTCATGTACAAAACAACCCTCCAAACCGATCATCACGTCCCACATCGACCAAATACAACAACAGCCACTCATCCCCTCACTAACGCACTCAAACAAACTCTGAACCCCAGGCAATACGTCCTCATCCCTCAGCACAGCCAGATCCTCAAATCACATTACTCCCACATCGACTAAAGAAAAAAAACTCACGCACACATTCACGTTGTCACCTCACACCAATTCTTCAACAGCCACGCACCCCTCAAGCCTCCACCAAAAACAGCCCCTTCATGCCACGAAACTTTACTCACAGCCCAAAGAGCCACGCAGCAAATATCTTCACACACCTAGCGAAAACACACAGGGACAAGAAGCCATGAACTGCCCCATGTACACACCTTCAACTCATCTCACTCACGCATGAATAGATTAGCCCATCTAACTCACGCACTTCACCAGCCCTAACCTGCACCTAAAATACCATAAATTACACCCCAGAAACTGCCCCAGCATCATCGTAAAACTCCCCTGAAAATAGTCCATGCATCACCACAAATCTGCACCCAGAAACTACCTAAAACACCACCAAAACAATCCCTAAACACACCTTAAAATGACCCGAAAGCAGCAACAAATACCGCAGAAACAGTGAGCAACAGCAGCCCAAAACAGCGAGGCAATGAAGGAAAACAACGAACCAGTAAATCGGAAAAGTTGCGGAGCATCAACCCTTCCGACAACTGTGTAATGCACTTCCAAGAGACGACTTAAGAGGTTAGACGTGAGGGTACCCTTTTTATCTTATTTTCGTTATTATCATTATTTTTTTCGCATATATATGATGGATTTATGAATGTTGTGCCATGGGATGAGTGAAATATGTGTTATCTCTTGTGGTATATCGGAGGAAACCCGGACGTAAATTCCATAGCCGAATCCGAATGGGCTGTAATGCGGTCTGTACTTGGGAAACAATTCCAAGTATCACTTGAGAGACATACATATTTCGTTTCATCCGACCTTGTGTTTAAGCATGATTAAGTCGTTAGTATGTTATCTATTCTAAGCATGATTTAGTTGTTAGTATATTGTTTCTTTATGCATGATTTAGTTACTTTCTTTCACAATCGGAATTTAATTTACGTTTTAGTTTAGGTTGTTATTTATTTTTTTGTTTGATAATTCAATATGCTCATGAGATATTTGGTGTGATATCGTATGTTTGCCATTGTGACGACCTACTCTTAAAGCATGCAAACTTAGATATAGGATTTATTCTCTTGAATGCGAACTAGATATATGTATCTTAATATATATGTTGCGTAGATTCGGTTAAGTTATTGCACAAATCATTTCATTACAAGTGGCATAAGTAAGGGACCATTCCGAACCCAACGGTTTGAGGTCTTCCCTTGCGAGGAGTGAGTGCGGCCTTAAATCATTTTCCCGGTTGACACCGGGTGGCAACTCCATTTTTAGTTCTCCGGTTTAGTCCCCCACGGGCTACTCCGTACTCCCGACTAGGCTGTGTGCCTAGAAAAAAATCGCTGATTTTTGTGTTCTACATGCAGCTATCGGGATAATATGACTAGGTCATGTTTATCCGATTATAGAGACTAGTTACCAGAGATCTGATATGTGCTTCGTACGGGGCAGAGACAATTCCAGCCCCAGGCCTAGCACGTGACATCCGATACTGGATCGCAATACGCAATACTAAGTATACTACGCCTGATACATATTACATATTCCTTAAGAATATTTCTGGATAATTGAGTAGGCACGGTGCTTTGCTAGAAGCCAACCATGTCTTGTAAATTGGTAAAAATGTAGTACTAGTACGTACGTGTTCGGATAGTCCGACGACCGGATTTACTGCCAACATATCCAGGGATCTCATGGGTCGCTTCTCGAAGATTCACCAATGACATATGACTCGGACATAATTAATCTATGATTAATTAAAAGAGAGAGAAAATTAATCTAGGATTAATTACGGAGATATTTTTATCTGGGATAAAATATTATTTAAAGAGAGAGAACGATTAATTTGGAATTAATCGATAAAATAATATATTCGATATATTAAATGAAATTAGATTTCGACGCGGAATTGAAATTGGATTTTAATTCGGGCGAACGAGTTAATTTAGAATTAATTCGCTAGCGACATGAATAGTAATTTTGCTAGGCATAATTATTTAATTAAATTTGATTTAATTACGTCGCAACAGAAAATTCGTTAATTCGGAATTAGCGAACCCGAGCCCATGAGTGTTTGCGGGCCCACTCACATTTCGAATCAAGTGGGGCCCCCAAGTCACATCACGCGTCATATCATTAGTCATTCTTGTGATGGAAGTCACATCAACTTTGAGTGATGTGATGCATGTCACTTTTGTGATTGATGTGAGTTGTTGAAGACTTTAAAGTCTTGTACCAAATTTTGAATTTGTGAAATGGTATTAGATTTTGAAATCTAAAATACACAAAACAACTTCATCCTCTTCTTCTTTCCCTCTCCAACTCACGGCACAAGGTGCCATTTTCTCTCAAATTTCTTGGCTTCGCCGAGAACAACAATAAACTTTAGGGAAATTTTATGGCAAAATTTCCAAGTGCTAGCACACTCAAATGAGTCTTACAAAGGTGATAGGGAAACCCATTCATGAGCATGGAATCACAAATCAAAGCTTGGAGCTTGGAGGACAACCATGGAGGAGCTTGGCCGAAAGTCTCATGAAGAAATTTTTGTTGTCTTCGCATCGCAAAAGCCGATCAAAGTGAGTATTTCCGCAACTTTACTTTGATGTATTCACACGTTTATATGCTTAATAGATCTTGGTTTGACCTAGAAAACCCAACAATGGTATCAGAGCCATAATTAAGCATGAAATTGAATTAGGGTAAAATTTGGGTAAAATTGATTTGAGCATGATTTGATGAAATTGATTGATTGAGTATGATTGAATGATGATAACTTAGAGTTATGCATGATCAATTTGATGAAAATTGAATTGGATTAAATTTTCCCCAATTTTTTGACTTGGCCGAAAATGGAGTATGCCCTAAAGTCATGGTAATTTTGTTTTTTGATCATTGGATGAGTTGAAAGACATGGGATAAATTGATTTAGGATTTAATTGGATTGAAATCGAAATCGGATTTAAAATCCCTACAATTGCCGTGAGCTATAAAGCATGGAAATGAGATGATTTTTTGATTCAATAATGTTGGACATGTGTTGATGATGATTAGCATGATTAATTGATTAAATTAGTATTTTGGAAATGTTAATTTGAATAATTAATTATGGCTAATACACTTGAATTAATTAAATTATGATATTGGGAATATTGGAATTTAATTAGTTGGGCTAAATTTGGAATTGGGATAAAAAGGTTGTATTTGGGCTTAATGGGCTTGGTTGGCCCAAGTTTGGTTTAGGTTAATTGGTTGGATCCAATTGGGCCCAAAACCATATCCATAAAGTCCAAATATAATATAATGGACCTTTAAAATTTTAATTAGGCCTAATGGGCCTAAATTGATTTTTGGCAAAAGGGTGATTCCTTATTGGGCTTTGGTTGCCAAAGTCCATGCCTTATAAATTAATTGAAAGCCCATTGGACTTTAATTAAATTGACATTGGATGTTAATTGGGCTTTGAGACCCATTTAGATTAGATTTAGAATCTAAGTCGCAAAGGCTCATTAATAAAGTGTAATTATTTAATTTGGAATTAAATAAAGAATTAGTGTTGAATACGAATTAAATTGGATTTAATATCGTAGTTTGATATAATTCAAGAATTCATACTTTGAGTACTTATTCTTAAACGAGTTGGACTCGTACAAATCAAATCGTTGTTTGAACATTGGATGGTCATTAATTTCAGATTAATTAATTGGATTAGATTGATTGATAACATGCTTTATGTGAATACATGGACGTGATGTATGAATAATGTATATCAGATGGATATTAGATGGGTGAGGGCAATTTTAGAAATTGTTGTAATAAATTTAGAATTTATTAAATTGGACCTGCGTGTCCAGCCTATTACCTCTTGATTCTTTGTATTTCTCTTCTCATCTATTCCCCTCAATGTAAAAGAGGTTTCTTTAGAAGTGTTATGTAATTGGGTAGAAGTAAGATTTTTGCTAGCGGGAGAGAGGAAAAGGAGAGATTTGTTCTAGGAACAAGTTGTTTTAAATATCCATCCGCATATCATTATTAATTTATTTATCGCGGCTTATTATGCTTTTAGAATGCATGTTTAAGGGTGTATGATGAGACCTAATCAAAGATAATTAATTGGTTGCCAATTACGCGAAAAACCCTCAACAATATTAAGCATTTTTCCTTCCATTGAATGATTCATTCTCAAGATCCAAGATTGGCACTGGTTTGTTGGCCAAAATCAAGACCTTTGTCCATCGCGGATGTGTTTGAATCATGAAGGCTTTGTTCCATATCGCATATCTTGTCCAAGTTGTGATTTGTTGGCCAAAGTCAAGATGACTTCTTGTCCATCGACATCGATTACGAAGATTTCCAAGGTCAATGGGTCCCGCTTAACTGGAATCATTAAGTTTGTTGTGCCAAAGCCAAGGCTTAGTTGATTCAGAGGAAAAAGGTTAGGGAATATATCGAATATATTGGCATATATTAGATATATGTTTCGGACTTGGATGTTCACCTACTGGATCTAGGAATTGGATGAGATCCAATTGATCTTAGAGATCTACCTAGTTAAATATCACACAGCTTGTTGGCCAAAATCAAGGTTGTGTGTTATTTAACGGGATCCAAGCCCACTAGGAAACTAGGTTTCCCGAGTACTCAACAGAGGGTTAGAGGCTCGCCGAAAAATAGTGGGAGGCAAGTATTAAATTTGCAATTTCGTTTAGATACTTGCCAATGCACGCTCATTTCAATTTTTCGTCAATACATAAATATATTAGTTGGACTAATATTTAATCGTTGTTTTAATTAAACAGTTGGACTGTATTCAAACTATTTCAAATTATAGTTGATTATATAATTGGATTATAGTAATCAATATATTTGAATTTAACCAATCAAATTATAGTTGATTATATAGTTAGACTATAATAATCATTATATTCAATAGTATCTGTAATCGTTGATTGGATAGTTGAAATATAGCAATCAAGATAACTGAAAGATTAGTGTTTAAAACATAATCCTGGGAGAAAATATCTTTAAACGGCTTTAATTTTCAAATTGGAAATAGAACCTCAGGATAGTCCTGGGAATTGAGAAATTATTCTATTTGATAGAATTACATCTCGGGCCTAAGCCCAGAGTTGAGCAAATAGTAGAACATGATCTTTGGAAGATTCATGTAATGATAACTTTAGTGCTCAATCATTTATGCTTACTACAATAACTCTTTAATTTCGTCGTCAAAATTAAGGATTAGATCCTTGTACAATGATGATGAAATTAAAGATCTTAATAGATCTATTCTTAGATCTTAGAAGTACAAATTGCAAAGAAGCTCTTTAGCTCGTGTATGTCAGAGGGTACATCTGTCGAGCATTAGGTGTCGCAGATGATTGCTGACATCGATCAGCTAGATTAGCTGGGCATTACCTACGTGGCCGAGACTACCAGAGATTTGATCTTATAGTCTCTACCCGAAAGCTGGGGTAGGTTCATTGTGAACCAAGAGTAAACTCTTGGAGAGTTGATGGCTATGCTCGAGGAGGCAGAACCAGAGCTTCTAAAAGTGGCAAAGGCAAAATCATCACAGTCTTCTAGAAAGACAAAGGACATATCCCAAGTTGTCTGCCTAAACTGTGAAAAACGGGGTCACTGAAGCGTGACTGCCGTATGGACAAGGCAGACATGAAGAAAGTGAAGGCGGGGCAAGGCTCCGGCTTCAAGTATGTTTTTCAAAAACATGTTCACTATTAGTTTCAAAATTGGATTTTTGATACTAAGTATTGTACATAAATATGTACCGATGTGAAGAATCTACTGATTAACAGGATACTGACTTCAGTTGAGATTTACCTACGAGTCGGAAACAAGACGAGAGTGTTGGGTTTCTACTATAGTCCCGAGATCAAATCAAGCAATAAAACTCATGTGCGAATACTCAAAGAAGTTACGGAATACTTACAATGATCGGTTGAGCGATGCGATGAACACAAAACTTCTCTAAGCTCCCTTGAAGCTCTCGACATTTGCAGGTTTTTGTGCTTCTCCATTCGGCCATGGATGATCCACCAAGCTCCAAGCTTGTGATGTGTATTCCAAGCCCACGGGTGGGTTTCCCTATCACCTTCGCAAGACTCCTAAAGCGTGCTAGCACTCCGGAAATTTTGCTACAAAACTTCATATGCTTCTCCTTCAATTCACGGTGAAATCAGAAAAAAATGGAGAAGAAAAGGCCCTAGGCCGAATGCAAGAGAGGAGGAAAGAGAGAAGGAAAAATGTGTTAAGTGTTGGTGGTTGGAAAAAATGTGTATCGAATACACAAAGTGAATTTCAAAAATTCATTTACCAAATTTTTTGCTTTCCAAAAGTCAAAGGCTTTAAAGCCAACAACCACTCCCATCAATCACTCAAATGACAAGTTGTCACATCACTCAAAGTGACTTGTGGGGCCGCACCTGAATTCGCAATGCGAATGCGCCCGCAAACACTCTCGGGCTCGGGTTCGCTAATTCCAAATTAACGAATTTTCTGTTGCGACGTAATTAAATATAATTTAATTAAATAACTTTGCCTAGCAAAATTACTATTCACGTCGCTAACAAATTAAATCTAAATTAACTCATTTGCCCGAATTAAAATCTAATTTCAATTCCGCGTCGAAATCCAATTTCGTATAATATATCGAATATATTATTTTATCGATTAATTCCAAATTGATAGTTTTCTTTCTTTAATAAATATTTTATCCCAGATAAAATATCTCCGTAATTAATCCCAGATTAATTTTATCTCTCATCTAATTAATCCCAGATTAATAAAGTGCGAGTCATACGTCATCGGTGAATCTTCGGGAAGCGACCCATGAGATCCCCGGATATGTTGGCAGTAAATCCGGTCGTCGGACTATCCGAACACGTACGTACCTAGTACTATGTTTTTACCGATTTACAAGACATGGTTGGCTTCTAGCAAAACATCTTTGTAGGAACACAGAAACTGGGCTACGCATGCTGTCCCAGGCTCGCGGCCCGGTTGGGAGTACAGAGTAGCCCGCGGGGGACTAAACCAGAGAAATAATGGAGTCGCCACCCGGTGTGAACCGAGACAAAGATTTAAGGCCGCACTCACCCTTCGCAAGGGAAGACCTCAAACCGTTGGGTTCGGAATGGTCCCTTACTTATGCCACTTGTAATAAAATGATTTGTGCAATAATCTTACCAAGCCTAAGCAACATATTTCCAAGGATAATTTACTCCTAAGTTTGCATGCATAAGTACAAAGCTCATATCTAAGTTTACATATAACACATTTTCATATTTGCATACAACCTATTTGCATATAATCTATGTCCGAATTCATGCATAAATATAAATTGACATACAGAAATCATACAATTTCACATTGGTACACACAGAAGCGCAAACAAATAACATTCTTACAAGCATGCATATTAAGGAAAGACAATTAAGCGCATAATGGAAATAGATAACTAAAGAGGTAATACAAATGCATAAGGTAAAAAGAGACAACTATACGCTAAAATAGACATGCCGTGATGTGATGCAGAAAAGATATCTAGAATTGACACACGTGCGTGGGCCTTTTTCCAAGTGGTACGTGGAATTGTATCCCGAGTACTGATGAGTGGTAAATCTATCACTATTTCTCACTCATTGAACCTTATATTTTGTATATTTTCTTGGGTTTTGTGAATATTTTGATATGTTTTATGTTATTTTGTAGATAAATAAAGTTTCAGGACATTCTGGAAGTGATTTGGAGCAAAACAGGAAAAACTGGACAAAAATGGCAAAATCGTCATTTCAGCGTCGCGACGCTGAAGCCTTGCGCGTCACGACGCCCAGCATGCGCCGGACTTGCTAACGTGCACCGTGGACACGTGGACCAATCAGAAAATTTGCTAACGTGCGCCGCTTGCTAAAATGCGCCGATCATGCTATCTTGTGTCGTGCCACGTGTCACCATCACAACGGACTTGCTAAGGTGCGCCGGTGCCACGTGTCGCGATCTAACACTACCGACAATCACCCTCCACACGTCAGCGTGACGTAAGCAATGACGTCATGAACAGTGCCACGTCATCGGATAAGAATCTGAGTCGGTGAATCAGCGCATGACACGTGTCACTGTAGCTGGCGTCGCGACGCTGAACTGTTCCAACGTCGCGACGCTGGACCCCTATCCGCGCCTATAATAGAGCTCGAAATTTCAGATTTCATTGTACCTTCCTCTCCTATTTCTTTGATGTAAATAGAGAGTTCTTCTCTCTCTAAATTTCTTTTAATTTAGTTTTGTAATTTTAATTACGTTCTGTAATAATAGTAATTTTACTTTTGAATAGTAATAGTAATTTATTTTTACCTTTTACTTTTTACAGTTTTTACTATTCAATCATGAGGAGGCAACTTCCCTATGCTAGGGTGAAAGGTAATTCTTTTACTATTGCTATTTAGATTAATCTCCTTAAAAATAATATATTTACTATTTAAAATTTGACTTAATCAGGATACCGCCAGATTGGTCGGTTGGTAATAAAATTCCTTTTCCGCCTTTATGACTGGTTTATTTTGGTTCCGCCTTTATGGCTGGTTCACTTTGGTTCCGCCTTTATGGCTGGTTTACTTTGGTTCCGCCTTTATGGCTGGTTGGACTTAAATTGACTTAATCAGGTTACCGCCTATATGGCTGGTTGGTAAAAATCACAAGTTTATATATTATTTTACTGGGAGATATCTAAATAAGTAGTAGTAGAAATAATTTCTTTTACCTTAGCATTTTATTTTATTTTACTTTTAAGCTCTTACTTTACTGCAATTACTTTTCAGCACTGTTACTTTATGGTTTTTACTTTTAAGTTTTTACTAGCCCTAGTTATGTGTCATAACTAAGTTAGTTATCTAGGGTTATGATGAAATCCAATCACCGGTTTATAAGGGTTAGATTATAATTTGGGTAATATAAGATTTATTTATTGAGTCTTAATCTTAATGCTCTTTAATTAACTGGCCATTAATTAATTGATTAGGTAAACTTAAAATGAACAAGACATAGGGATTTTAAGTTTAAGACCTTAGACTCAATAGCCCACGATCTTCCTTGAGGATAGATAACCCTTTTAATAGATTTCCTTACAGGATAGGAATATACCTGTCGGGCGGGGTAGCCATAATTGGATTTTAATCTTAATGAATCTAGGTAATTTGGTTGACATAGACATATGGTTCAATTGGATTATACTAGGTATTTGTAATTGACCATCGGAAGAGGCTTTTACATAATTTAGTGTTCCAAGTTAATAAATCAATATTTTACCCAACTATAAGATAATCACTTCATCTTTAATTAACATTGGAATAAATCACAACCCTAGATAGTTTTTAATATTGAATTTTCTTAAAATCTACTTTCGAACAATTTTATTTACTTGTCTTTAAATTTAGAATCGTCGCCATTTCAAATTAATTAAACAACCCGTTAGATACTAGTAATCATTTGACCTCATAAAATTAATAGTTTAGGTATTAAGTCCTCGTGGGATCGATTTTTTTTATACTACTTGAACGATACGTACGCTTGTGTTATACGTGTGTGTTTACATTGTCAAGTTTTTAGCGCCGTTGCCGGAGACTTATTTATCTTTTATTATTAGTTTAGGGGTTAGATACTTTTACTTGTATCTAATTTCTTTTTACTTATTGTTATTGTTTTCTTGTGTTTCAGGTTCTCAGAAACTTCATGAGACGAACCAGAAGCTTTGAACTCCGACCGTTTGACCCGGAAATTGAAAGAACTATCAGACAGTTGAGAAGGGAAAGGCGAGAAGCCCAAGAAGCTTTAGTGAACATGGAACCTGAACCTTTAGAGGTTGCACCACCAATTCCCATTCGAGACAGAACCATTCCGGTGGTTGACAGACTCATTTCATGTATTATACTTCCTCTATTACCAGCAAATGCGGGTGACATCAAAACTTGCATTCAGATGATTCAGCAGTCAGTTCAGTTTGGGGGAAATGCAACCGAAGATCCTAATGCTCACATCAGCAACTTCCTGGAAGTTTGCGGCACTTTTAATTACAACCGAGAAGCTGAAGAAGCAATGAGACTGCGTGTTTTCCCATACTCCTTGAAGGACAGAGCTAAAGCTTGGCTACATTCATTACCAGCAGGTTCTATCACAACATGGAACACTTTAGCCACCAAATTTCTTGCAAAATACTTTCCACCAGCCAGAACCGGAAAGCTGAGGAATGACATCACATCCTTTGTGAAATAAGACTCAGAAACTCTCTATGAAGCTTGGGAAAGGTACAAAGATTTACTCCGGAAATGTCCACACCATGAGATTCCAAAATGGCTTCAAGTCCAAACATTCTATAATGGACTTTCTGGAATAATGAGAACCACAATCGATGCTGCTGCTGGAGGAGCTTTAATGGCAAAAGGAGAAGATCAAGCCTGGGAACTAATCGAAGAAATGGCCAACAACAATTCCTTGTGGCCAACTGAAATGAGCATGATCCAAAGAATTGCAGGAATTTATGAAAGTGGAGCCAATACAGCAGTCAACACCAAGCTAGATCAAATTGCAAATTCATGGAGACTCTTACCACTGGATCCACAAGTTCACCATATGGAGGAATACCAGAGTCGAACCAACTTGAAGAAACGGTGAATTTTGTCAACAATTTCAACAGACAGTGGAACAATCCATATTCCAACACCTACAACCCAGGGTGGAGGAATCATCCTAATTTTTCATGGAGCAACAATTCAGGCCAACAGCGGAACTATCCACCACCTGGATTTCAGCAACAGAACAAAGGCCAGGAGCAGGCAAATGAACCAGGAATAGCAGAAGTGCTGGCTCAGTTAAAAAAGTACGATGCTATCTTTCAGAGCCAATCAGCTTCCATCAAAGCACTAGAGAATCAAATCGGACAACTGGCCAATGCTCAGAGTTACAGACCACCAGGAAATCTTCCCAGCAACACAGAACACAATCCAAGGAACCGAGGGAAGGACCAATGTCAAGCCATTACTTTGAAAAGCGGTACTGAAATCAACAATATGTCGGAATCCAGATGTCCCAAGAAGAAGTTCCAGAAGAATCTGAGAAACAGATGGAGGAAAAAGAAGCAAAGGAAAAAGAACCAGAAAGAATCATTCCACCTCCACCTTTTCCTCAGCGTCTTCAAAAAAACAAACTGGCAAACAGTTTGCTCGGTTCCTTGAGGTTTTCAAAAATCTGCACATCAACATCCCATTTGCAGAAGCCTTAGAAGAAATGCCCAGTTATGTCAAATTCATGAAAGATATTCTTTCACGAAAACGGAGATTGGGAGACTACGAACAGTAGCATTAACAGAAGAATGCAGCGCCATCATTCAGAGGAAACTTCCCCGAAGTTGAAAATCCTGGTAGTTTCACAGTTCCATGCACCATTGGAGAACATTACATCGGTAAGGCTTTATGTGATTTAGGAGCCAGTGTTAACTTGATGCCTTTTTCTATTTACAGGAAACTGCAGATTGGAGAAGCAATGCCTACCTCAGTTTCATTGCAACTTGCTGACCGAACACTTGCATTTCCAAGAGGTGTTGTTGAAGATGTGCTAGTGAAAGTAGACAAACTAATTCTCCCAGCAGATTTCAGGACCAAGAAGTAACCTTTAATGTTTTCAAAGCCATGAAATTCCCAAGTGATGAAAAGGAAGAAGAATGCTTCAGAGTTGATGTTGTTGAAAGTATCGTTCAAAATACTGAGCCAAATCCCACAGATACACTTGAAGCTTGCATCACCAACATGACTGACAGTGAACTAGATGCTGAAATCTTGGAATGTATCAACTACCTTGACAAACCATTCCGATTCAAAGAAACACCATCAGTTGAAAGCTTGGAATTGCCAAAGAAAGATCGAATCAAGCCTTCGATTGAAGAACCACCACAGTTGGAGCTGAAGTCACTTCCGAGCCATCTCAGGTATGCATTTCTTGGAAACTCTTCTGAATTACCTGTTATTATTTCTTCTTCACTAACATTGGATCAGGAAGAAAAGCTACTGAGAGTATTACGAGAGCACAAAAGAGCCATTGGCTGGACTATAGCAGACATTCGAGGTATTAGTCCATCATTTTGCATGCACAAGATTCTGATGAATGATGAATACAAACCCACAGTGGAGCATCAACGGAGACTTAATCCAATCATGAAGGAAGTTGTGAAGAAAGAAATCATCAAATGGTTGGATGCTGGCATCATTTACATCATCTCAGACAGCAGTTGGGTGAGTCCTATGCAGTGTGTACCAAAGAAAGGAGGAATTATTGTGGTCACCAATGAAAAGAATGAGCTGATCCCAACAAGAACGGTGACTGGATGGAGAGTATGCATGGACTATAGGAAACTTAACAAAGCCACGAGAAATGACCATTTTCCGCTACCATTTATTGACCAGATGTTAGACAGACTGGCAGGACATGAGTTCTATTGCTTTCTGGACGGATATTCAGGGTACAATCAGATTGCCATCGCACCAGAAGACCAGGAGAAAACTACCTTTACATGTCCCTATGGTACTTTTGCTTTCCGCAGGATGCCATTTGGATTATGTAATGCTCCAGCTACATTTCAGCGTTGCATGATGGCCATCTTCTCAGACATGTTGGAGCAGAATATTGAGGTTTTTATGGAAGATTTTTCTGTGTTTGAAGATTCTTTTGACCATTGTTTGCAAAATTTGGAACAGGTGTTACAAAGGTGCGAAGATACAAACCTGGTACTCAACTGGGAGAAATGCAACTTCATGGTGGAAGAAGGCATTGTTCTTGGACACCGGATCTCACAAAAGGGAATCGAGGTAGACAAAGCAAAGATCGAGACAATTGAGAACTACCTCCACCAACATCAGTAAAAGGCATTCGGAGTTTTCTCTCGACATGCAGGATTTTACAGGAGATTTATCAAAGACTTTTCCAAAATTGCAAAACCTCTTTGCAATCTTTTGGAAAAGGATGTGCCCTTCAAATTCACCAAAGAATGCCATGAAGCCTTTGAAATCTTAAAACAAAGTTGGTCTCTGCCCCCATCATAATAGCACCAGACTGGACCCTTCCATTTGAGGTAATGTGTGATGCTAGTGATTTTGCTGTAGGTGCAGTTTTGGGACAACGCAAAGCAAAGATTTTCCACACCATTTACTACTCCAGCAGAACTCTGAATGAAGCTCAACTCAACTACACAACCACTGAAAATGAGTTGCTCGCAGTTGTGTACGTTTTTGACAAATTCCGCTCCTATCTGTTGGGTCCCAAAGTGGTGGTCTACACAGATCATTCAGCAATCAAATATCTGATCACAAAGAAAGATGCCAAACCCAAATTGATCCGTTGGATACTTCTTCTGTAAGAATTCGACGTAGAGATTCGAGACAGGAAAGGAACAGAAAACCAGGTGGCAGATCATCTATCGAGGCTCGAGAATGGAGAAACAGCTGGCAAAGAATTATCAATCAAAGAAACTTTTCCCGATGACAACAGCTGTTTGCCATGAAACAACAGGAAGGAGTCCTTTGGTATGCTGACTATGTCAACTACATTGTGTCAGGAAAATGGCTGTTGGAATGGACAACTCAGCAACGGAAGAAGTTCTTCAAAGAAGTCAAGCACTATATCTGGGATGAATCGTACCTGTTTAAATGCTGTGTTGATCAATTATTGAGACGGTGTGTTCCACAGGAGGAGGTCAACAGTGTTATGCAACACTGTCATTCATCACCATACGGCGGACACTTCAGCGGAAAAAAAACTGCAGCAAAAGTCCTTCAATCAGGTTTGTTCTGGCCCACTCTTTTTAAAGATGTTTATCTTTTTGCTTTTCAATGTGACAGGTGCCAGAGAACGGGAAATATTTCGAGGAGAAACGAAGGACCGTTGCAAAACATTCTAGAAGTGGAAATATTCGATGTATGTGGTATTGATTTCATGGGACCCTTTGTTCCATCATTCGGAAATCTGTACATCCTGGTTGCTGTAGACTACGTCTCTAAATGGGTCGAAGCAATTGCATTGCCATCCAATGATTCAAAAATGGTGATCAAATTCCTGAAAAAGAATATTTTCACTCGGTTTGGAACACCTCGAGCAATCATCAGCGATGGTGGCTCTCATTTCTGCAACAAATACTTCGATGCACTCCTATCCAAATACGGAGTTACTCACAAAGTTGCCACTGCTTACCATCCACAGTCAAATGGACAGGTTGAGGTTTCAAACAGGGAGATCAAGAGAATCCTAGAAAGAACCGTTGGATCAACAAGGAGGGACTGGTCAACAAAACTAGATGATGCATTATGGGCTTACCGAACAGCTTACAAGACACCCATTGGTATGTCCCATATCGATTGGTGTTCAGGAAAGCATGCCATCTGCCAGTTGAGATTGAACACAAGGCGTACTGGGCACTGAAAAAGTTGAATCTTGATTCACAAGCTGCATGAGAGAAAAGACTTCACCAACTCAATGAATTGGAGGAATTTCGCCTACAGGCTTATGAGAATGCCAATTGTACAAGGAAAAGACCAAAAAATGGCATGACCAAAAAATAGTGCACAGACAATTGGAACCAAGGCAGCAGGTGTTGTTGTACAACACTCGAGGCTGAAACGTTTCCCTGGAAAGTTGAAATCTAGGTGGTCTGGACCATTATGATCACTCAGGTTTTTACCATATGGAGCTGTTGAGTTACTGGATCCCAATACCAACAACACATTCAAAGTTAATAGTCAGCGTGTCAAGCACTACTGGGGAGAATCATTTGAGCGACAAAAAGAAAGTGTCACACTTTCAGATCCAGCATAAACGTTTGAGCAGTCACGTCTAGCTGACGACTTTAAACTTAGCGCTCGCAGGGAGGCAACCCATGCAATTTTTGTATATATTGTGATTTGGTGTGATTTAATTTTGTGTGTTTAGTTTTTGCAGATTAAGTCATTTTAAGATGGAAGAAGCTCTCGCAAATCTTCACAAGAAATTTCCTTCTCTCCCTCAAAAATCTCTGATGAAAGTCTACAAAGCTCGCTTGGAACGGATGAGGTTATTGACAATCTATGGTGTTCCCAATGACATTCGTTGGGTATTGAAGCAGGAGTCTGATTGGCAGGTGAGTCTTCTGACTATTTTATTTCACATCTGCCTGGTTTTGGAAGAAGCACCTATGCAAAGAAACGAAGAGCTAAGAAAATGGGTGTTTGTTACAAATGTGCACACTGGAATTGCAATACTCGTTGTCGTTCTTTAGGAATGGTGTCTGATAATCGCGAAGACAAAATTAAATTCATTAGGGATGGCTTGAGTAAGAAGTCTTTAGATGATATATCTTCGACTCTTGAGACGCATCCCAGTGGATATGTTCACATAGCCTTTCGCAGATTACATACACAATTTCAAAAAGAAAGACAATAATTAAGTCTTGGGAATCTGACTAAAAAGACCTTGTTTGCCATTTATAAGAAAATTGGATGGGAAGCTTGTCCCTGACGCATAAACGTTAATCAAGCTGAAAATTCTTGTACATATTATATATATCTTTGTCTTTTCCTGATAATATTGATTTGTTTTGTTATTTTCTCCGATAGGATCCAGACCTTTTTGACCATATCAATATTTATTTTACTATTTTGCTACTAATCGTCCATTGGAAGATACTTGTGCTATTTTTATTCACCCTTTTCAGGTATTATAAATTCAAATCATCATTGCACTTTTAAGACATCCAGAGTAAAAAATGGAAGCCACTTCAAGAAGACGAGTTGAAAACATTTGTGTGTTTTGCGGTAGTACTGTTGGTACTAAACCACAATACATAGAAGCAGCACAGGAATTGGGTCGAGTCTTAGCTGCAAGGAATATGCACTTAATATATGGCGGAGGTAATCTCGACTTATGGGGATCGTTTCAAAGGCCGTACAGGAATGAGGCAGTCACGTTTTGGGAATCATCCCAAAACCCTTGGCAGAGGCAAATCTTATTGAACCATGAAACAGAGGAATTAATCGTGCCAGGTATGTCTGAATGACTGGTAGAAATGATTAACCGTGCTGATACTTTTATTGCTTTGCCAGGTGGCTTGGGCACATTGGAGGAAATTTTTATTGTACTATCTTGGGCGAACTTGAACATACACCAGAAACCAATTGGGCTATACAACGTTAATGGGTTTTATATGATTTTCTTTGTGTGTTTCTTGATGATGCTCGGAGAAATGGGTTCATATCAAAACCTTTAAAAGAACTTCTATTTACTTCCAGAACTGCTCCAGATCTAATTGACCAACTCATAGCCTATGAACCAAAAGTTGACCCTATCATTTTAAAGATAAATTGGTCCGAGGACGATCGTGGTAAGAGGCGTCGAATTAATCTGGATCTTAACCTTTAATTTCCTGTAAAATTTCAGCGAACCAGGTATGTTTTCTAAACTCTTCTTCTACTGTTTAAGAGATTGGGGACAATGTCTCATTTAGGTTTGGGGGAGGAAATTAGTTGATTAATATCTTGTTTTTAGTTGTATGTTGTTTTTGTTTTTGTTCCAATTTTTCAAAAAATACAAAAAATTGAAAAATTTTCAAAAATTACAAAAATATTTTTGTGTTTTTTGTTTTGACTAAAAAGGTGAAATTGGTAAAGATAGCCGAGTAAGGAATTTCTACTCCAGAGACGTATCTCAAACCTATTTCGAAATAAGTTAATTTTTGTTTATTTCCTTTTAAATTATTTAATTTGTGAATCTCCATAAAATTGACTAAAATGAATCTTCATATGCTCAGTTGGCAGGTATTCTCAACATACATGGTAACATACAGACATGAGCTAAAATTGAAAAGTCTGTAATATTCAGTACTCTAGTTTAATTGGAGGAAGCATCTCAAAAAGCAGTGGAGTAAAAAAAAAAAAAAACATCTGAGATCCGAGTTATTAAGTCTGTAAGGGTGTTTTAACACCTAGTGCCCTAAAGCCAACCGGTTTGGGAGTCACTGGCCCAAAGCTCGTTACATGGATCAAAGATGCTGCAAAAATATTATATCTGAAGTCTGAGTAATTAAGTCCGTAGGGGTGTCTTAACACCTGGTGCCCTAAAGCCAACTGGTTTGGGAGTCACCGGCCCAAAGCTCGTTACATAGATGGAAGATATTGTATATAAATAAAAAATAGAGAAAAATCAAAGAAAAAATCAGAAAAATCAGAAAAATTATTCCATTGCTACAAAAAGGTGTGAAATCTGAAAAAAATTTAGGACAAAAATATTACTCTCTTATCAACTCACCCTTATGACTGTTGTGGGCAAAAATGAGTTGTTTAATATTTTATTGGCTGTGTATATGAAGAATGGTAAAAATAATCGGAGAATTTACTTATTTGGTAATTTAAAAAGAAAGAAAACAACTAGTAATTTGGAGTAGAAGTTTCACCTGATTAGTCACTAACTTCTTTATTCTATTTTCGCTTGTCTTTTTGCTTTTGTGTGCATTAGTTTCACTACCTTCTTACTTTTGTAAAATGTTTGTGGGTATCATTGCTGTAAACCCTCACGAGACTACACTCGTCCACTAGGGACACCTAGGGGTTTAAAGGATTGTTGTATACGCTAAATGCAACCGTGATCCCTACGAAAGTGGCTTAGTTAAATTTTAAAGATGTTTATGTTATTTTATTCTATGTTTTTGGCTCGAGGACTAGCAAAATGTTAGGTTTGGGGGTGTGATGAGTGGTAAATCTATCACTATTTCCCACTCATTGAACCTATATTTTGTATAGTTTCTTGGGTTTTGTGAATATTTTGATGTGTCTTGTGTTATTTTGTAGATAAATAAAGTTTCATGACATTCTGGAAGTGATTTGGAGCAAAACAGGAAAACTGGACAAAAAGGGAAAAATCGTCATTTCAGCGTCGCGACGCTGAAGCCTTGCGCGTCGCGACGCCCAGCATGCGCCGGATTTGCTAACGTGCGCGTGGACACATGGACCAATCAGAAAATTTGCTAACGTGCGCCGCTTGCTAAAATGCGCCGTGCCACGTGTCGCCATCACAACGGACTTGCTAACGTGCGTCGGTGCCACGTGTCGTGATCTAACGCTGCCGACAATCGCCCTCCACACGTCAGCGTGACGTAAGCAATGACATCATGAACAGTGCAACGTCATCGGATAAGAATCTGAGTCGGTGAATCAGCGCGTGACACGTGTCACTGTAGCTGGCGTCGCGACGCTGGACCCCTATCCGCGCCTATAAATAGAGCTCGAAATTTCAGATTTCATTGTACCTTCCTCTCCCATTTCTTTGATGTAATAGGGAGTTCTTCTCTCTCTAAATTTCTTTTAATTAATTTTGTAATTTTTAATACGTTCTGTAATAATAGTAATTTTACTTTTGAATAGTAATAGTAATTTATTTTTACCTTTTACTTTTTACAGTTTTTACTATTCAATCATGAGGAGGCAACTTCCATATGCTAGGGTGAAAGGTAATTCTTTTACTATTGCTATTTAGATTAATCTCCCTTAAAAATAATATATTTACTATTTAAAATTTGAATTAATCAGGATACCGCCAGATTGGTCGGTTGGTAATAAAATTCCTTTTCCGCCTTTATGGCTGGTTTATTTTGGTTCCGCCTTTATGGCTGGTTCACTTTGGTTCAGCCTTTATGGCTGGTTTACTTTGGTTCCGCCTTTATGGCTGGTTGGACTTAAATTGACTTAATCAGGTTACCGCCTATATGGCTGGTTGGTAAAAATCACAAGTTTATATATTATTTTACTGGGAGATATCTAAATAAGTAGTAGTAGAAATAATTCCTTTTACCTTAGCATTTTATTTTATTTTACTTTTAAGCTCTTACTTTACTGCAATTACTTTTCTGCACTGTTACTTTATGGTTTTTACTTTTAATTTTTTACTAGCCCTAGTTATGTGTCATAAATAAGTTAGTTATCTAGGGTTGTGATGAAATCCAATATCACCGGTTTATAAGGGTTAGATTATAATTTGGGTAATATAAAGATTTATTTATTGAGTCTTAATCTTATGCTCTTTAATTAACTGGCCATTAATTAAATTGATTAGGTAAACTTAAAATGAACTAGACATAGGGATTTTAAGTTTAAGACCTTAGACTCAATAGCCCACGATCTTCCTTGAGGATAGATAACCCTTTTAATAGATTTTCTTACAGGATAGGAATATACCTGTGGGCGGGGGTAGCCATAATTGGAACTTAATCTTAATGAATCTAGGTAATTTGGTTGACATAGACATATGGTTCAATTGGATTATACTAGGTATTTGTAATTGACCATCGGAAGAGGCTTTTACATAATTTAGTGTTCCAGGTTAATAAATCAATATTTTACCCAACTATAAGATAATCACTTCATCTTTAATTACATTGGAATAAATCACAACCCTAGATAGTTTTTAATATTGAATTTTCTTAAAATCTACTTTCGAACAATTTTATTTACTTGTCTTTAAATTTAGAATCGTCGCCATTTCAAATTAATTAAACAACCTGTTAGATACTAGTAATCATTTGACCTCATAAAATTAATAGTTTAGGTATTAAGTCCTCGTGGGATCGATATTTTTTATACTACTTGAACAATACGTACGCTTGAGTTATACATGTGTGTTTACGCCGGTCAAGTACAAATCATACTACGTCCATCGGAATCGGCTATGAAAGTATGTCGGGTTTCCATCCTATATACCAGAGAAATAATGCCAAAATGCATCATGACATGGGTACACCAATGTAATAAATCGAGCTAAGACAAGGATAGATGATGCAATCAATAGATGAAAGACGCGGCAAATATCGTGGTAAAGGTAGCCTTTTAGGCTTTTCTTCCCCAAATGGAGAACCTTTTAGTCCAACACCATAAGCCCATTGCGCTTTTCATTACAATGCGTACAAAGATAAAGACAACAATATCGGACTTCGTATACCCGATTGAACACATCTTACTACGCTTGCGTTATACGTGTGTGTTTACGCCGGTCAAGTACAGATCATACTACCGTCCATTCGGAGTCGGCTATGAAATTTATATCCGGGTTTCCATCCTATATACCATGAGAGGCGACACATTTTTCATTTTATCCAAGGGCCACAATCATGCATTATTCCACAATACATACATTTTTCATTTATTCAAGGGCCACAATCATGCATCAATAGACGACTCTCATGCGATGAAAGTAAATAAAACAATTAAAAGATAGATGAAAATAAATAGAAAAAGTACCCTCAGGTCTAACCTTTTATATCGATTTTCGGAATCGCGTTCCAAGTCCGTCGGAAGGGCTAATACTCTACAACTCTTCCGGTTCACTGGTTCAATGTTTTTGCTCACTGTTTTGCTACTTCAGCCGCTATTTTCACTCTATTTGCTGCTGTTTTCGCGGGTTGTTTTCCTGCTGTATTTTGGTCACTGCTCTTGGTGTTTTAGGCTACTATTTTTGGTGTTTCGGGGACTGTTTTGGCGATTTTTTTTTGGGGTTGTTTGCTCATTGTTTTAGGATGGTTTTTGGGGACTATTTCAGGGTAGTTTATGGGCTGTTTTGTGGAGGGTTCTCTCGGAAATGGATGGGCTGTGGTTTGGTCCACGTGAATTGAGTGTGAGGCAGTGGCGTGTAAGGTATGTGTTTATTGCAACGTGAGGCAGAGGGCTGTTGGCTTTGTGGTGAGGATTTGTTACATTGAAGGCTGGCCGAGAGGACAGATCAGTGATAGAAGGGCAATGTGTGTGCGTGAGTGGGCTACTTTGAGTGATGAGGCCGTGGTGTTGGACGTGTCAAGTGAGGCGTGTATGTGTGGTTTGTGAGTTCGTGAGTGGGGTGCAACGTGAGGGTTAGGTGGCTGTTAAGGGTTTTTTTATTTGTTTTGTGTTTGGTGAATGAGAGAAAGAAAGATGAACGAGAGAAAGAGGTGTGCGGTTCTTAGGATTTATTTTTGTTGTGGTTTTACCGTGAGTGAGAGCCGGGGGAATGTCTTGATTTTGGGTTTCTTTTATAGACAAAGGCTAGGCTTGACAAGGAAATGGATTTGGCTAATTAAAAAGGGATATGATTTAGTGTCATGTAAGGAAAACCTAAGATTGATTGGAGACAAGATTGGTTCAAATTAGGAAGCTAATATATTTGATTTATCTTAATTAGGCATGCAATTTCTTTAATTTGTGTAAGTATTTTTATTATTTTGGTAGGTGATTATTTAGATTTTATTTGTTTTATTTAATTACACATGTGTTAAATATATATTAATTAATTTGGATGTGTCTTAAGTGGGCTTGGGCGTGTGGGCCAAGGCTTGGGCGTGTGGTCTTTGGTTGGTGGGTTTGGTTGGCTTTTGATGGTGGGCTTGGTGTTTGTGTGGGCTAGATGTAGGGTTTTGGGCCAAGGTTAAGTGTTTGCGGGTTTTTTAGGCTAAAGGTTCTTTAAAACGGAGTTCCACCGGCGAGCCCGAAGCTAAACAAGCGAGTCAAATTCGAAAAAGTACTAATTTCCATCTTTTCCCTTCCGACGTCTGTTTCCCGCGGCTTTCGCGACTTAAAAGGTAGGTCCTCCAAATGAGACTCATCATCGGGATTTATATGCAAAAATACAGTGCCTACAGTCGCCCCACTTTGATGGGACTTGTGTAACGTGTAACAGTGACAATCCTATCAAAGTTATACAATGCATTTTCACTTACCTGGCTCGTTTGCTGCCACTTGACTTGCTATGTGTTGCGTGGAGTTGATTTTGTGTCGTACCTGGCATGCTAAACCTCATACCCGAGGTGTCGTAGTTGCGTCTCCGTACCTAGAGTGTCGCAGTGGTGGCTCCATACCCGGAGTGCCGTACTTGGCGTGCTAAACCTCGTACCCAAGGCGTCGCTGTAATATCTCCATACCCGGAGTGCCGTACCTGGCCTACTAAACCTCATACCCAAGGCATCGCAGTAATATCTCCATACCCGGAGTTCCGCACCTGGTGTGCTAAACCTCATACCCAAGGCACCGTAGTAATATCTCCATACCCGGAGTGCCGTACCTGGCGTGCTAAACCTGATACCCAAGGCATCGCAGTAATATCTCCATATCCGGAGCGCCGTACCTGGCGTGCTAAACCTCATACCCAAGGCATCGTAGTAATATCTCCATATCCGGAGTGCCGTACCTGGCGAAATTGATCTGATGTCTCCATACCCGGAGTGCCGTACCTAGCAAAACTGATTTTGTATCCCCATACCCGGAGTGCCGTACCCGGAAAAACTGATCTGATGTTAATGTGGGCCTCACCTCGGAGTGCCATACCCGGCTAGACTGATGCTGATAAGGATGTGGGCCTCGCCCCCAGAGTGCCATACCCGGCCAGACTGATGTTGATAAGGATGTGGGCCTCGCCCCCAGAGTGCCATACCCGGCCAGACTGGTGCTGATAAGGATGTGGGCCTCGCCCCCAGAGTGATACTAATATGGGCCTCAACCCCGTGATTCATTCTTGAAGACTGCTGACATTGTACTGTTGTTGCTTCCAGTTGGCTTGCATTTGACGCTTTCTCTTTTTCTTCTTTGAAACCTTTGAATACAAAACAAAACAAACACAAAAAGGAATGCAAAATACGTTACGTGTATGCATGTATGCATGAATGAGTTTCATATCCCGTTGGGTTAGGTCGTCCACCAATTCCCTTGGTGACTGCTCGATTTTCTCTTCCTCTGGCAAAGTACTGCTTCAATCTATCCACATTGATCGGCTCGGTGAACTCATTTCCTTCCAAGTCCAATAGCCTCACTGCCCATTTCCCATTACTGAACGGTTATTCTGTCGTTTCTGCTTGCTTCTTTTGGGAATCCCCCGTGTTCTGAGTGTCGCTGAATATCATGGTATCAGGGTTGAAAGCTTTTGTCAAATATACTCATGTCATGCAGGTTGAAAGGAAAGGACTCAGGCAAGTAGGCGAAATGGATGTCTTTATTATTATTCAGGAAAAGGTTCAAACAAGTAGACGAAGTTGATGTCTTTATTAAAAATACATAAAATAAACCAGAAAGATCAGTTTCATTGCCTTCTTCCTCGGCCTACGGTTCTTTACTACTGTTATCCTTTATCTCAATACAAGAAGCCTGGTGATTGAGAGTTTGGAGGACAAAGGTTTCGGGTACGCCGGAGTTGATCATGTAAGTCGGTGGGGGAACAAAGTGATAATCTGGCAGAGGGTTGGTGTGTGTGCTACGCTGTTCTTTTTCAGGATCAGGTATTTTGTGGGCATCAATGAGGTCCTGAATTTCATACCGGAGGCGGGAACAACTGTCAGTATCATGGCCGTGTTGCTGGTGGAAGTGACAGTAGCGGTCTATTTTTAGATGTGGTGGTGAGGGATTTGGAAGTGGTTTAGGCTCTAAAGGTTTTAAGAATCCTTGCCTTGTCAACTTCTCAAGTACCTTGGACAAAGGTCTTCCCAAGTTGGAGAAACGCCGGTTCTTGATGGCAGCAACCTCAGCAGCAGTGGGTTTGGTCTCAGAATGCCCCCCAAAAGTCCTCATATTCTGGCCATAGAACTTCCGGTTCTCAGCTTCCTCTTCTTCAATGTCCATGAAAGTTTCCCTCAGCTGTCGGAAATCTGCAATCATTGAAGTCATCCTCCTCAACTTGCCATAGATCGAGGGCTTAGTGCCCTTGATGATCATTTTAATCTGGTCCTTCTCAGAGGGCCGAGTCTGCATCTTCAGAAGCTGGCTTCTCCAGCGGTCTACATACTCCTTGAAGCTTTCTTCCGGCTTCTACTTAGTGTTCTCCAAATCACGGAGTGACAAATCGATCTCCAAGTCTGTAACATACTGTTTCAGGAATGCAACTGCCAATTCCCTCCAATCTTCCTTAACCTTTCTTTCAAGGCTATGGTACCACACTGCGGGTGCCCCCTCAAGTGATATCCCAAACATCTTCTGAGCTTGGCGCTGTGTCAGGCCCACTGAACTCATAACTGACACATATTGTCGGAGATGGACCCTCAGATCCCTATTCCCGTTGAACTGAGCAGGCAACTGTTCCTCAAAGGTCATCACCTCATAGTCTAGTAATTCTTCGTCCTTACCCTTCATCTTACGGGTAACTGACTCAACCTGATCCCGAAGCTTCTGAAATTCTGTCTGAGACCCAATCACTCTGCCTGTTGCATACTCTGCCATGTCATCATCAAAAGCGGGGATATCATCCCCCAACCCATTCGGAGGCTCCTCGCACCTCACATTCTCAGAATTTCCCCCAGCACGGGGTACAGCCATATTTGCCATGGAGGTAGTCAAGGCTTGCAACTGTTTGGTAATCTTGGCGAAACCATTTTCCAACTGATCTATCCGGGATACCTCGTTATCAGACGTACTCATATCTGTTACCGGTCTTTTGGTGAGTCTTCCATCTTCCCTAACCCAACGGGACTCTATAATATCTTTTTAGACATAGAGGGTGTTAACAGGATATATGTATGCATGAGATGAATGAGATACATGTGATACAAGGAATATATCAACTCATTAAAATCTTCACACAAATCGGCCCATCATCATTTTAGAAGCTTTTGGGCTAACTGTCATATGAGTGAACTCGTCCCAGTTTAAATGGCCCAACAAGTTCACATCTCATGGCAAGAAGTCCAACCGTATCCAAATGATAATATTCCTAAACACAAACATATAATGGCCCATTGGCGTTTTAGAAGCTTTTGGCCCAATCATCATAAGATATGTTCTTGCCCCAGTTTAAATGGCCCAACAAGCCCATATCTCATCATAAAAGGTCTGAATGGATCCAAACGACAATGTTCCCAAGCACAAGCATACAAAAACAATTTCTACAGAGGGGCCCATCAACATTTTAGAAGCTTTGGGCCCAATTTTCATAGGATACGAACTTGTCCCAGTTTAAATGGCCCAACAAGTTCGCATTTCTGACAAGAAGTCCAACTGCATCCAAATGAGGATGGTCCACAAGCACAAGGAAATAGTTGATATAGGCCATACAATTTCGGTCTACGTGTGGGTTTGCGGGAGTGTAGACAAAGACTCTCGCTGGCGAAGGATTACTCACAACTAGGTCTCCCCACTCAAGGGTTCGAGCGACCAAATGAGCGCACCTTTTTTATACCTTACAGTACGTGCCAATGAGTTATGGTGTGTGACTGACTGTCAGATGGATTTCCCGTTGTAGATTCCCCAGAGGGAGGGTGGAGCGAGGCTCTCTTAACTACCCTAGCCTCTTAGGCTCTTATCGCTTGGTGACAGGAATAAACAACCAGTCCTCCAAATTAGTCCATCACAATAGGCTACGAGTAGATGATTATCTAGGTGCCTTCACAGCTTTTCCTTCTAGAAATGTAGTGAGTGAAGGAAGACACCAAACCATTACCCAGCCTAAATAATATGCCTTTGATTAAACCCCTTTTAACTCACAGTAGACACAGTTAATTAAAGCACAAATCATAATATTACAAGACATTATTTCGGGGCCGATTCTCTATCCCCAGTGGAGTCGCCAGACTATGGGAACACAGAAACTAGGCGACGTATGCTTGTCCGGGCTAGCAGCCCGGTTGGGAGTACGGAGTAGCCCGCAGGGGACTAAACCGGAGAAATAATGGAGTCGCCACCCGGTGTGAACCGGGACAAATATTTAAGGCCGCACTCACCCCTCGCAAGGGAAGACCTCAAACCGTTGGGTTCGGAATGGTCCCTTACTATTGCCACTTGTAATAAAATGATTTGTGCAATAATCTTACCAAGCCTAGGCAACATATTTCCAAGGATAATTTACTCCTAAGTTTGCATGCATAGGTACAAAGCTCATATCTAAGTTTATATATAACACATTTTCATATGTGCATACAACCTATTTGCATATAATCTATGTCTGAATTCATGCATAAAGATAAATTGACATATGGAAAGCATACAATTTCACATTGGTAGACACAGAAGCGCAAACAAATAACATTCTTACAAGCATGCATATTAAGGAAAGACAATTAAGCGCATAATGGAAATAGATAACTAAAGAGGTAATACAAATGCATAAGGTAAAAAGAGACAATTATACGCTAAAATAGACATGTCGTGATGTGATACAGAAAAGATATCTAGAATTGACACACGTGCGTGGGCCTTTTTCCAAGTGGTACGTGGAATTGTATCCCGAGTACAGATCATACTACCGTCCATTCGGAATCGGCTATGAAATTTATGTCCGGGTTTCCATCCTATATACCACGAGAAATAATGCCCAAATGCTATCATGACATGGGTACACCAATGATAATAAATCGAGCTAAGACAAGGATAGATGATGCAATCAATAGATGAAAGACGCGGCAAATATCGTGGTAAATATAGCCTTTTAGGCTTTTCTTCCCCCAAATGGAGAACCTTTTAGTCCAACACCATAAGCCCATTGCGCTTTTCATTACAATGCGTACAAAGATAAAGACAACAATATCGGACTTCGTATACCCGATTGAACACATCTTACATTCAACCGAATATACATCAACCGGCGCGGCAAAGCATCGTGGTAAAGGATTTTAACCCCTCAGAATATGGGACCTTTAATCCAACTTACTAAGCCCATGCGCTCGATCACATCATGCATATAAAAAATAAAGACCATAATATCAGACTTCGTATACCCGATTGAATACATCTTACATTCAACCGAATATACATCAACCGACACGGCAAAGCATCGTGGTAAAGGGTTTTAACCCCTCAAAATAGGGGACCTTTAATCCAACTTACTAAACCCATGCGCTCGATCACATAATGCATATAAAAAATAAAGACAATAATATCGGACTTCGTATACCCGATTGAACAAATCTTACATTCAACCGAATATACATCAACCGGCGCGGCAAAGCATCGTGGTAAAGAATTTTAACCCCTCAGAATAGGGGACCTTTAATCCAACTTACTAACCCATGCTCTTGATCACATAATGCATATAAAAAATAAAGACAATAATATCGGACTTCGTATACCCGATTGAACACATCTCACATTCAACCGAATATACATCAATCGGCGCGGCAAAACATCGTGGTAAAGGATTTTAACCCCTCAAATATGGGACCTTTAATCCAACTTACTAAGCCCATGCGCTCGATCACATCATGCATATAAAAAATAAAGACCACAATATCAGACTTCGTATACCCGATTGAATACATCTTACATTCAACCGAATATACATCAACCGACACGGCAAAGCATCGTGGTAAAGGGTTTTAACCCCTCAAAATAGGGGACCTTTATCCAACTTACTAAACCCATGCGCTCGATCACATAATGCATATAAAAAATAAAGACAATAATATCGGACTTCGTATACCCGATTGAACAAATCTTACATTCAACCGAATATACATCAACCGCGCGGCAAAGCATCGTGGTAAAGAATTTTAACCCCTCAGAATAGGGGACCTTTAATCCAACTTACTAAACCCATGCGCTTGATCACATAATGCATATAAAAAATAAAGACAATAATATCGGACTTCGTATACCCGATTGAACACATCTCACATTCAACCGAATATACATCAACCGGCGCGGCAAAGCATCGTGGTAAAGTATTTTAACCCCTCAAAATAGGGGACCTTTAATCCAACTTAATAAGCCCATGCGCTCGATCACATCATTACATAAACAAATAACATGCGGAAATCAAGTAGCGAATAATAAACAAATCAAAACAACATAAAATGAAATATGCGCCGTTTACTCAAGTGGTACGTGGATTTGTATCCCTAGTACAGATCATACTACCATCCATTCGGAATCGGCTATGAAATTTATGTCCGTGTTTCCATCCTATATACCACGAGAGGCGACACATTTTTCATTTTATCCAAGGGCCACAATCATGCATTATTCCACAATACATACATTTTTCATTTATTCAAGGGCCACAATCATGCATCAATAGACGACTCTCATGCGATGAAAGTAAATAAAACAATTAAAAGATAGATGAAAATAAATTGAAAAATTACCCTCAGGTCTAACCTTTTATATCGATTTTCGGAAGCGCGTTCAAAGTCCGTCGGAAGGGCTAATACTCTGCAACTCTTCCGATTCACTGGTTCAATGTTTTTGCTCACTATTTCGCTACTTTAGCCACTGTTTTCACTCCGTTTTGCTGCTATTTTCGCGGTTGTTTCCTACTGTATTTTGGTCACTGCTCTTGGTGTTTTAGGCTACTGTTTTGGGTGTATCGGGGACTATTTTGGCGATATTTTTTGGGGTTGTTTGCTCACTGTTTTAGGGTGGTTTTTGGGGACTATTTCAGGGTAGTTTATGGGATGTTTTGTGGAGGGTTATCTCGGCAATGGATGGGCTGTGGTTTGGTCTACGTGAAGTGAGTGTGAGGCAGTGGCGTGTAAGGTATGTGTTTATTGCAACTTGAGGCAGGGGGCTGTTCGCTTTGTGGTGAGGATTTGTTGCGTTGAAGGCTGGCCGAGAGGGCAGGTCAGTGATAAAAGGGCAATGTGCGTTCGTGAGTGGGCTACTTTGAGTGATGAGGTCGTGGTGTTGGACGTGTCAAGTGAGGCGTGTATGTGTGTTTTGTGAGTGCGTGAGTGGGGTGCAACGTGAGGGTTAGGTGGCTGTTAAGGGTTTTTTTATTTGTTTTGTGTTTGGTGAATGAGAGAAAGAAAGATGAGCGAGAGAGAGAGGTGTGCGGTTCTTAGGATTTATTTTTGTTGTGGTTTTACCGTGAGTGAGAGCCGGGGGAATGTCTTGGTTTTGGGTTTTTTTTATAGACAAAGGCTAGGCTTGATAAGGAAAGGGATTTGGCTAATTAAAAGGGATATGATTTAGTGTCATGTAAGGAAAACCTAAGATTGATTGGAGACAAGATTGGTTCAAATTAGGAAGCTAATATATTTGATTTATCTTAATTAGGCATGCAATTTCTTTAATTTGTGTAAGTATTTTTATTATTTTGGTAGGTGATTATTTAGATTTTATTTGTTTTATTTAATTACACATGTGTTAAATATATATTTAATTAATTTGGATGTGTCTTAAGTGGGCTTGGGCGTGTGGGCCAAGGCTTGGGCGTGTGGTCTTTGGTTGGTGGGTTTGGTTGGCTTTTGATGGTGGGCTTGGTGTTTGTGTGGGCTAGATGTGGGGTTTTGGGCCAAGGTTAAGTGTTTGCGGGTTTTTTTAGGCTAAAGGTGCTTTAAAATGGAGGTCTACCAGCGAGCCCGAAGCTAAACAAGCGAGTCAAATTCGACAAAGTACTGATTTCCATCTTTTCCCTTCCGACGTCCGTTTCCCGCGGCATCCGGGACTTAAAAGGTAGTGCCTCCAAATGAGACTGATCATCAGGATTTATATGCAAAAATGCAGTGCCTACAATCATGCCTACCCAAATCTCCAAAAAATATTCTTACTGGAATATGTGATCTATATCAGGCGTAGTATACGTAGTATTGCGTATTTCGATCCAGTATCAGATGTCACATGCAAGGCCTGGGGCTGGAAATGTGTCTGCCCCGTACGAAGCACATATCGGATCTCTGGTAACTAGTCTCTATAATCGGATAAACATGACCTAGTCATTTTATCCCGATAGCTGCATCATATAAGAGAACGAGTTTTGTATCCTACGTGATCATCATCTCCATTATGACTGGAGTGATACTTCCATCTCGACATCACACCCAATATACTACGATTCTCAATATACCCAGAAGAGGCGTATACAGAACTGGTTAAAGCCCTGGATGACCAAAACCAAAGTATATTGATTGTCGCAAGTATTAGCGGTGAAAGTCTCAGGTTAAGACCAAATACACCTACCCTGATTCGGACTTCCATATACACATAGTCATACTACCAATGGAATTCTGAGGGGTCTATCCAGAGCGAAGCTGTTCCCGTACCATCTGTAAACACAACCTCCTATTACACTTGCATGAGTATCCTATACCCAAATATATGAGAACTATGATGTTATACTCCCATAACATGAACAAGTGCAATACTAGTCTATTCCGCATTATCGATGTCCAGTCTCGATAATACTATGACTAGGGATATTTAATGATTAAACCTTCATGGATTGATATTGTCTCATATCTTATCAATTCGAAACTAATCATATGGACCTTTCATCATTTATACATCTTGGTAATCTAATTCCAAATGATAAAAGAGCAATTTCCTTTGTCATAGAGTTAATTTGTACAACAATACTATGATCTGTACAAATAATGATGCTATGGGTCATAACTATCCAACAATCTCCCACTTGGCCTATAGCCAATCACTTAAGTGTCCTACACCCGAACTATGTACGGTTCGCTCAAATTTCTACTGAGGAAATGCTTTCATCAGCGGATTCGCATGATTATCATCTGATGCGATTTATTCGATCATCACATCGCCACGATGTATGATCAGAAAGAATCAGATGAATAATTGAAGTATATATCTGGATCGTTGATGAGACCATTAATTCTTTAGCATGTGTTGAAGCCTAGCTCAGCTGCTAACAGAACTACTCCTAATCTGATTAGGATTATTATCAATCCAGAAGGCTTCTATTGCTGCCTCAGCTGCAGCAATAATCCACTTTTGTTGTTTATTCAGTAACAGTATCTTGCTTGGAAGATTTCCAGCTCACTGTTACGTTATTCAAACTTTATAGTACCTATGTTACGACTTATAGTCATTTATATCAGTTAGGAAACTTGCAGCAGTGAACCCAGTCACTTCAAGTTCTCCTTCTCCATAGTGTAAGACAGCATCATTAGTTCCTCTAAGATACTAAAGGATGTTCTTAACATCAATCCAATGACTATCACTTGGATTGGCCTGATTGTGACTCCATATGCTCAAAGCGTATGAGACACCAAGTCGCGTACATTTATTTCATTGTACGAGTTCTCGGAGAGTGCTAACAACTTTTAGATCTATCCCAGTAGATATTTATTCCTAGAATAAAGGTTGTTTCTCCCAAGAATTCTACGGAGAATTTCATGAAAGCCAAGCTTTCACCGATTGTATTATGGGAATATCATTTCCAAGAAATGACATGTTATCATTATTTAGGACATTTATTGTCAGTGCGCTCCCACTAACCTCCTTATATACACAAGAATCATTTTCGTTTTGAATTAAATCATATACCATTATGATTACATCAAAACGATAATTCCAAGAACGCAATGCTTGCTTCAATCCATCCATGGATCGAGTTAACTTGCAAACCTTATTTGCTCATTTTGGTACGACAAAACCGTCAGGATGTTGTAAACATCCTCCAAAAGGTTTCCGTTAAGGAAAGCGGTTTTGGCATTCAGCTGACATATTTCATGAATGAAATATGCAACATCAGCAAGCATCATCCAAATGGATTTAACCATGGCAACAGGTAAAAGGCTTCGTCGTAATCGACACAATGTTGATAACGATACCTTTTCGTTACAAGTCTAGCTTAGTACGTTGGTATGTTGCCTTCCATGTATGTCTTCCTTGAAGACTAATATAGTACCAATAGGCACAATGCCTTTCGGTACAACAACTAGTATCCAAACTTGGTTGTTATACATGGAATCCATTTCGGATTTCATGGCACTTTGCCATATTATGGAGTCGATACCTTATATCACTTCCTCATACGTAGTCGGTTCGTATTCCTCAATAAGATTGACATCTTTATAAGGTGAGATTAGAAACCCATACCTCCCAGGTTGTTTTCTGACTCTCTCCGACTTGCGCGGTTCTTGTGTATTCGAAGATTATTAGTATAGTTCCATCCTTGATGAACTATTTGTGTTCCATTAAGGAATCGGTGTCTGGAATAGTATTACTCTGATTTTCATCGAGTTTTACTTTCCTCCTACTTACCACTGCATATAGGTATTCCTCTTAGGAAAACCACATGGTGAGCAACAATTACATTGTTCTCTTGTGAGTTGTATAAGTACTATACTTTGGTTTCCCTAGGATAACCTACAAATTTAGGCACTTATCCGATTGGGTTTTAGTTTAGTATCATCCAAACATATGCCTAGCATTCCCAAATCTACAGGAATTAGAAAATCCAGTTTCTTTCCTGTTCATATCTAATATGAAATCTGTCAAACAAATTTTTATGGAACCTTATTCAAAATAAGTGATGCACTGTTAAATGTGTATCCCTTGAAGGAAATGGTAGCTCAGAGAGACTCATGATTAACCTTATCATGTCTAACAAAATTCGGTTTCTCAGTTCGGACACACCGTCAAACTAACGTGTTCCAGTAGGAGTCCTCATTGAAAGAATACTATACTCTTTAAAGTATTTGAGAAACTTATTGCTTAAGTATTTTCCATCATGGTCTAACCGTGATGTTTAATACTTTAGCCGATCTGTTTGTCTACTTCGTGTCGAAACTCTAAAAGTTTTCGATTCGTGTTTCACAAGAAACACATATCCATAACGCGATGCCACATCCGTAAAGGTCACGAAACATTCATATCCACCTCTAGCCTAGCTAGATATGGGCCCACTTACGTCACTATGAACGAGGGCTAACAGATCGGTGGCACTTGCACTTTTACCAAGTAAAGGTGTTTTAGGCACTTTGCCTAATAAACTAGATCCGTAGACATTATTTGAATAGAATCAAATTTGTCCTAGTACCCACTCTTCGAAAGTGTGGATATACGAGTCTTGTTTAAATGTGTCCCAGACAATAATGCCACAAATAAGTCTCAACTGTTTAAATCAGTTTGAGCTATTTTTTGTCATGTTATATGTTTGAGATTTATTTATATTCAAAATATAAATACTGTTTTTCACATCTAATGTGCTTATCTCAATATCATCTTTTATAAATGAAACACTTTAGTGTTCTAGAATATAAAGGTATACCCGCAACGGGTTAAACCTTGATATAGAGATAATCTATCTAGTCAAACTAGTTACATTGTAACAGTTTCCTAATTTAAGTACATACCCGAAGGGTAGTTCCTAAACTTAGGTATCTACGGTTAAAACAGTGAATCTCGTCCCATTTTCAATTCGTAGTTTATCTCATCTGAAGTCAGTATCCTGCTAATCAGCAGATTCTACACATTAGTACATATTTATGTACCACATCCAGTATCTAAAATCCAATTTTAATACTAGTTGTGAACATGTTTATGACTAACATATTTGAAGTCGGAGCCTTGCACCATCTTCTCTTCCTTCATATATGCCTTGTCCATACGGCAGTCACGCTTCCGTGTCTCCGTTTGCCACAATTTAGGCAGACATTTTGGGATATGTCCTTTGTCTTCCCATAAGATTATAATGAATTTGCCTTTGCCCTTTTCCACATTCCAGAAGCCTTTGGCCAAGCCTTGGCCATCTAGAATGTCGAAGTAAGATGCGCCTTGCGCTTCTTGCCCTATTGCAAACTTTGGCTTTGTCTCCTTGAGAATAGCCATTAACTCTCCAAGAGTTTATTATTGCAATTTAGTACTTCTAAGATCTAAGAATAGATCTATGAAGATCCTTCAATTTCAATATCATACTATAAGGATCTAATCCTTAGTTCTGACTAAGAAATTAAGGAGTCTATACTGCAAGCATACAGATTAAGCACTAAAGTTATCATCACATAATATTCCAATATCATGTTCTACTATTTGTTTAACTCCAGGCTTAGGCCTAAGATGTTATTTTATTAAATAAAGTAACTTTTTAGTTTTCAGGATTATCCTGAATCATTATTCCCAATTTGAAAATGAAAGTCGTTTAAAAACATTTTTCACCCAGGATTATGTTTTAAACACTAATTTTTCAATTATCTTGATTCTAATAGTCCAACTATTTAATCAACGATTTTAGGTACAATTTATTATAATGATTACTATAGTCCAACTACATAATCAACTATAAATTTAATTGATTTAATTCAATTATATTGATTACTATAATCCAATTATAAAATCAACTATTAATTGAAATAGTTTGAATACAGTCCAACTGTTTTTAATTAAAACAACGATTAATTATTAGTCCAACTAATATAATATTTAGTATTGACGAAAAAATTATAATGAGCGTGTATGGCAAGTAACTAAACGAATATTGCAAATTTAATACTTGCCTCCCACTATTTTTCGGCGATCCTCTAACCCTCTGTTGAGTACTCAGGAAACCTTGTTTCCTAGTGGGCTAGGATCCCGTTAAATAACACACAATCTTGACTTTGGCCAACAAATTGTATGATAATTAACTAGGTAGATCTCTAAGATCAATTGGATCTCATCCAATTCCTAGATCCAGTAGGTGGATATCCAAGTCCGAAACATATATCTTATATATATATCCAATATTTTTCCTAACCTTTTTTCCTCTGAATCAACTAAGCCTTGGCTTTGGCACAACAAACTTAGTGATCCCAGTTAAGCGGAACCATTGACTATGGAAAACTTCATAATCAATGTCGATGGACAAGAAGTGATATTGACTTTGGCCAACAAATCACAACTTGGACAAGACACCGATATAGAACAAAGCTTTCATGATTCAAACACATCCTCAACGAACAAAGGTCTTGACTTTGGCCAACAAACCAATGCCAGTCTTGGATCTTGAGTAAGAATCACTCAATGGAAGGAAAAATGCTTAATATGTTGTGAGGGTTTTTTCGCGTGCAATTGGCAACCAATTAATTATCTTTGTTAAGGTCTCATCATCATACACCCTTAAACATGCATTCTAAACACATAATAAGACAAGTAAGAATAAATATAATAATGATATGCGGATGGATATTTAATCATTGTTCCTAGAACAATTATCTCCATTTCCTCTCTCCCGCTAGCACAAGAATACTTCTACCCGATTACATAACACTTCTAAAGAAACCTCATTTATATTGAAGGGAATAGGTGAGAAGAGAAATACACAGAGTAAGGAGGTAATAGGTTGGACACGCATGTCCAATTTAATAAATTCTAAATTTATTACAATAGTTTCCAAAATTGCCCTCACCCATCTAATATCCATCTGATATACATTATTCATACATCGCAACCATGTATTCACACAAGCATGTTATCAATCAATCTAATCCAATTAATTAATCTGAATATTAATGACCATCCAATGTTCAAACAACGATTTGATTTTGCGCGAGTCCAACTCGTTTTGCGAATAAGTACTCAAAGTACGAATTCTTGAATTAAATTACACTACAACATTAAATCCAATTTAATTTGTATTTAATACTAATTCATTTATTTAATTCCAAATTAAATATTACACTTTATTGATGAACCTTTTACGACTTAGATTCCAAATCTAATCGTTACGGGTCTCAACCCGATTAACATCCATGTTTATTTAATTAAAGTCCAGTGGGCTTTTAATTATTTTCTAAGGCATGGACTTTTGGTCAATATGGGTCAAACCCAAATACCAAAGCCCATTTAAGGAATCACCCTTATTTGCCAAGAAACTAAACCATTTTGGCCCATTAGTCCCATTAATATTAAAGGTCCATTAAGTCATAATTGGACTTTATGGAAATGGTTTTGGGCCCCAATTGGATCCAACCAATTTAGCCTAAACCAATCTTGGTACACCAAGCCCATTAAGCCCATTTACAACTTTTCAAGCCCAATTTCCAAAATAAGCCCAATTAATTAAATTACCAAATTCCAAATTTCATAACTTAATTAACCTAAGTGTATGCCATAATTAATTACCCAAATTAACATTTCCAAAATACAAATTTGTACAATAATTATGCTCATTATCATCAACATATGTCCAACACATTTGAATCAAAAATCAATCATCTTCATGCTTATCAAGTCTCGGGTTTTAGGGTTCATATGTCCAATTATAAATCCAATCCAATTGAATCTTAAATCAACATTACCACCAATTGTTTCAAGTCATCCAATGATCAAAGAACAAAAATTAACCAAGACATTAGGGCAACATGTAGTTTCGGCCAAGCCTAACTATTGGGCAAAAATTGATCCAATCCACTTTTCATGAAATTGATCCAATACAACTTCAATACACATCATTCAAGCATACTCAATCAATTAATTTTATCAAATCATGCTCAAATTCAATTTACCCAATTTTTAACCCTAATCAAGTTTCATGCTCAAAATGGCTCTGATACCATTGTTGGGATTCTACTATAGTCCCAGGATCAAATCAAGCAATAAAACTCATGTGCGAATACTCAAAGAAGTTGCGGAATACTTACAATAATCGGTTGAGCGATGTGATGAACACAAAACTTCTCCAAACTCCCTTGAAGCTCTCGGCATTTGCAGGTTTTTGTGCTCCTCCATTCGGTCATGGATGATCCACCAAGCTCCAAGCTTGTGATGTGTATTCCAAGCCCACGGGTGGGTTTCCCTATCACCTTTGCAAGACTCCTAAAGCGTGCTAGCACTCCGTAAATTTTGCCGCAAAACTTTCTATGCTTCTCCTTCAATTCACGGTGAAACCAGAAAAAATGGAGAAGAAAATGCCCTAGGCCGAATGCAAGAGAGGAGGAAAGAGAGAAGGAAAAATGTGTTAAGTGTTGGTGGTTGGAAAAAATGTGTATCTAATACACAAAATGAATTTCAAAAATTCATTTACCAAATTTTTTGCTTTCCAAAAGTCAAAGGCTTTAAAGCCAACAACCATTCTCATCAATCACTCAAATGACAAGTTGTCACATCACTCAAAGTGACTAGTGATTTGACGCTTGATGTGACTTATGGGGCCACACCTGAATTCGCAATACGAGTACGCCCGCAAACACTCCCGGGCTCGGGTTCGCTAATTCCAAATTAACGAATTTTCCGTTGCGACGTAATTAAATCTAATTTATAGAATTAGATCCTTATAGTATGATAATAAAATTGAAGGATCTTCATAGATCTAACCTTAGATCTTAGAAATACTAAATTGCAATAATAAACTCTTGGAGAGTTAAGGGCTATGCTCAAGGAGACAAAGCCAGAGCTTGCAATAAGGCAAGAAGCGCAAGGCGCATCTTACTTCGATATTCTAGAAGGCCAAGGCTTGGCCAAATGCTTCTGGGGTGTGAAAAGGGGCAAAGGCAAATTCATTATAATCTTCTGGGAAGATAAAGGACATATTCCAAGATGTCTACCAAAATTGTGGCAAATGGGGTCACTGGAAGCGTGACTGTCGTATGGACAAGGCAGACATGAAGGAATTGAAGACGGTGCAAAGGCTCCGACTTCAAATATGTTTATTATAAACATTTCACTTCTAGTATTAAAATTGGATTTTAAATACTGGATGTGATACATAGATATATACTGGTGTGCAGAATCTGCTATGAGCAGGATACTGACTTCAATTGAGATTTACCTACGAATTGAAAACGGGACGAAAGTCGCTGTTTTAACCATAGATACCTAAGTTTAGGAACTACCCTTTGGGGGTGTGTCTTAAATTAGGGAACTGTTACAATGTAACTAGTTTGACTAGAAACATTATCTCTATATCAGGGTTTAACCTGTTGCGGGTATACCTTTATATTCTAGAACACTAAAGTGTTTTATTATATAAAGATGATATTGAGATAAACACATTAGATGTGAACAACAGTATTTATATTTAGAATATAAATGAATCACGTATAACATGACAAACAAATAGCTCAAACCGAATTAATCAGTTGAGACTTATAAGTTGTGCATTATTGTCTGGGACACAATTAATAAGACTCGTATATCCACACTTTCGAAAGTGGGTACTAGGACAAATTTGATTCTATTCAAATAATATCTACGAACCTAGTTTATTAGGCAAAGTGCCTAAAACAAAACACCTTTTACTTGGTAAAAGTGCAAGTGCCATCGATCTGTTAGCCCTTGTTCATAGTGACGTAAGTGGGCCCATATTTAGCTAGGCTAGATGTGGATATGAATGTTTCGTGACCTTTACGGATGTGGCATCGCGTTATGGTTATGTGTTTCTATTGAAACATGAATCAGAAACTTTCAAAGGGTTTCGACACGAAGTAGACAAACAGATTGGCTAAAGTATTAAACACCATGATTGGACCATGATGAAAATACTTAAGCAATAAGTTTCTCAAATACTTGAAAGAGTATAGTATTCTTTCAATGAAGACTCCTCCCGGAACACGTCAGTTTGACGATGTGTCCGAACGGAGAAACCGAATTTTGTTGGACATGATAAGGTTAATCAAGAGTCGCTCTGAGCTACCATTTCCTTCAAAGGATACGCATTAACAGTGCAAAACTTATTTTGAATTAGGTTCCATAAAAATATGTTAGACAGACTTCATATTAGATATGAACACGAAAGAAACCGGGTTTTCTCAATCTTGAAAATTTGGGAATGCTAGGCATATGTTTGGATGATACCAAACTAGAACCCAAATTGGATAAGTGCATAAGTTGTAGGTTATCCTAGGGAAACCAAAGTATAGTACTTATACAACTCACTAGAGAACAATGTAATTGTTGCTCGCCATGCGGTTTTCCTAAGAGGAATACCGATATGCAGTGGTAAGTGGGAGGAAAGTAAGACTCGATGAAAATCAGAGTAATATTATTCCAGGCACCGATTCCTTAATAGAACACAAATAATTCATCAAAGATGAAACTATACCAATAATCTTCGAATACACAAGAACCGCGTAGGTCGGAGAGAGTCAGAAAACAACCTGGGGTATGGGTTTCTGATCTCACCTCGTAAAGATGTTAATCTTATTGAGAATACGAACTGACTACGTATGAGGAAGTGATACAAGGTATCGACTCCCTATTATGGCAAAGTGCCATGATATCCGAAATGGATTCCATGTATATCAACTATATTTAGACACTGGTTGTTATACCGGAA
The DNA here is from genome assembly GCA_019454045.1 of Zanthoxylum bungeanum. Classification (NCBI taxonomy): domain Eukaryota; kingdom Viridiplantae; phylum Streptophyta; class Magnoliopsida; order Sapindales; family Rutaceae; genus Zanthoxylum; species Zanthoxylum bungeanum. The sequence goes on from SKCR01033768.1 coordinate 116,577, forward strand.
GGTATTGTGCTTATTGGTACTATATGAGTCTTCAAGGAAGACATACATGGAAGGCAACATACCAACGTATTAAGCTAGGCTTATAGCGAAAAGGTATCGTTATCAAATTGTTCGATTACGATGAAACCTTTTACTAGTTGCCATGGTTAAATCCATTTAGACAATGCTTGCTAAAACTGTATGTTTCATTTATGAATATGACAGCTGGAACGTCAAAATCGCTTTCCTTAATAGAAACCTTTTGGAGGATGTTTACAACATCCTGACGGTTTTGTCGTACCAAAATGAGCAAACAAGGTTTGCAAGTTAATTCGATCCACGATGGATTGAAGCAAGCATAGCGTTCTGGAATTATTGTTTTGATGTAATCATAATGGTGTATGATTTGATTCAAAACGAAAATGATTCTTGTGTATATAAGGAGCTTAGTGGGAACGCACTGACAGTGACTGTCCTAAGTATTGATGACATATCATTTCTTGGAAATTATATTTCCCATAAAACAATCGGTGAAAGCTTGGCTTTCATGAAAATTCTCCGTAAAATTCTTGGGGAAAACAACCTTTATTCTAGGAATAAAGATCTACTGGGATAGATTTTAAAGTTGTTAATACTCTCCGAGAACTCGTACATTGAAATAAATGTACGCGACCTGGTGTCTCAAAATGCTTTGAGCATATGGAGTCACAATCGGGCCAATCCAAGTGATAGTTACTGGATTGATGTAAGAACATCATTTAGTAACTTAGATGAAACTAATGATGCTTTCTTAAGCTATGGAGAATGAGAACTTGAAGTGACTGGGTTCACCGTTGTAAGTTTCCTAACCGATAACGACGTTTAAGTCGTAATAAGATACTATACAGTTTAAATAACGGAACAGTGAACTGCAAATCTTCCAAGCAAGATACTGTTACCGAATAAACAACAAAAGCGGGTTATTGCTACATCTGAGGCAGCAATAGAAGCCTTCTGGATTGATAATAATCCTAATTAAATTAGTAGTATTTCTGTTAGCAGCTGAGCTAGGCTACAGCACAAGCTAAAGAATTAATGGTCTCATCAACGATCCAGATATATACTTCAATTATTCATCTGATTTGTTCGGATCATACATCGTGGCGATGTGATGATCGTATAAATTACGTCAGACGATAATCATGGAAATCCGCTGACGAAAACCTTTTCTCAGCAATTTGAGCGAACCGTACATAGTTCGGGTGTTCGAACTTGAGTGACTGGCTATGTGCCAAGTGGGAGATTGTTGGATAATATGACCCATAGCGTCACTATTTGTACAGATCATAGTGTTGTTGTACAATTAACTATGTGACAAGGGAAATTGCACTCTCATCATTTGTGATTAGATCACCTTAGATATATAAATGAAGAGAGGTCCCTATGATTAGTTCCTGGATTGAGATGATATGAGACAGTATCAGTCCACGAAGTTAATCATTAAATATCCCTAGTCGTAGTAATTATCGAGACTGGACATCGATAATGCGGAATAAGACTAGTATTGCACTGTGCGCGTTGTGAGGGCACAACAGCATAGTTCTCATATATTTGGGTATTGGATACTCATGCAAGTGCGATAGGAGGTTGTGTTTCCACCGATGGTACGGGAAACAGCTTCGCTCTGGATAGACCCCTCGGAATCCCATTGGTATTATGACTATGTGTCTATGGGAGTCCGACATCAGGGTAGGTGTGTATGGTCTTAACCTGAGACTTGCACCGCTAATGCTTACGACAATCACTATGCTTTAGTTGAGGTCGTCCAGGACTCTAACCGGTTTCTGTGTACGCCAATGCTGGGTATATTGAGAATCGTACAGTATTGGGTGTGATGTCAGACGGAAGTATCACTCCAGTCATAGTGGAGATGATGTCACGCAGGATACGGTATTAGTGCTCTTAAGTGCTGGCCGGCCATCGGGATATTATGACAAGGTCATGTATATCCGATTATAGAGACTAGTTACCAGACATCCGACATGTGCTTCGGACGGGGCAGACACTTATCCAGCCCCAGCCCTAGCACGTGACTATCCGATACTGGGCCGATATACACGATACTTGGTATACTACGCCTGATATAGATCTTAAATATCTTAGATGAATATGACCGAGAATTGGATAGACTTCGTGCTTTGCTAGAAGCCGATCTTGTCTCGTAAATCGGTAGGAACGTAGTACTTGGTACGTACGTGATTCGGATACTCCGACGACCGTATTTACTACTGCCGAATTATCCGGGGATCTCATCCAATTTGTTGGCCAAAGTCAAGATTTTGATATTTAACGGGATCCTAGCCCACTAGGAAACACGATTTCCCGAGTACTCGACAGAGGGTTAGAGGCTCGACGAAAAATAGTGGGAGGCAAGAATTGAATTTGCAATTTCGTTCAATTTCGCCATAAAACGCGCTCAAACAAATATCACTCGTCATATTAATCAAAAGTATTAGTTGGACTAATATTTTATGTTGTTTTTAAATATATATAGTTGGACTATATACAAACTCATTCAATATATAGTTGATTTTATATTGGATTATAGTAATCAATATAATTGAATTAAATGATAGTTGATTTATAATTGGATTATAGTAATCAATATTAAAATTATACTTGATTTAAATAATTGGATTATTGTAATCATTATAATAAATAGTACCTTATTAAATTGATTAATAGTTGGACTATTGAAATCATGAAAGAATTGAAAGTTGAATATTTAAAATATATATCCTGGATTAAATGTTTTAAATGATTTAATTTTCATATTGGGAATAAATAATAGGTTACTTTATTTGATAAAAACTTATTATATACCTTAAGCCCAAAATTAAGCAAAATAAGTAGAGCATAAAATCTTTGGAAGATTTATGTGATGATGACTTTAATGCTTAATTTAATATACTTGTCATAAATCTAATTTTAGATTTAAGAAGTATTAAAATTGCAATTTATAATTCTTGGAGAATTAATTGACTATTCTAGATGAGAAAAAGTCAAAGTTTGCAATTGGGCATGTAGCACGAGGTGCACATTGTTTCGATATTCTAAAAACCCAAGGCTTGGCCTAAGGTTCTTGAAATATGAAAAAGGATAATGACATATCCCAAAGTGACTACCATTTGGATATGGCAGACACGAAGGATTAAAGAAAGGGCAAGGCTCTTACTTTAAAAATGTTTGTCAAAGTTATGTTCACAACTAGTATTGAAATTAGATTTTAAATACTTAGTGTGGTACATAAAATATATGTATTGATGTTCAGAATCTGCTTTGAGCAGGATACTGACTTCAAACTGAGATTGCTCTGCGAATCGGAATGGGACGAAAGTCGCTGTTTCGACCGTAGATACCTAAGTTTAGGAACTACCCTTTGGGTGTGTACTTAAATTAGGAACTGTTATAATGTAACTAGTTTGACTAGAGACATTATCTCTATATCAGTGTTTAATCCTTGTGGATAAACCTTTATATTCTAGAACACTAAGTGTTTCATTATATAAGATGATACTGAGATAAACACATTAGATGTGAACAACAGAATTTATATTTTGAATATAATTAAAATCTCAAACATATAAAATGACAAATAAATAGCTCAAATTGATTTGATCAATAGAGACTTATTTGTGGCATTGTTGTCTGGGACACAATTAAACAAGACTCGTATATCTACATTTTTGAAGAGTGGATACTAGGACTGATTTGACTATTCAAATAAGGTCTACGAATCTAGTTTATTAGGTAAAGTACCTAAAACACTGTTTACTTGGTAATAGTGTAAGTGTCACCGATCTGTTAACCCTATTCATGGTGAAGTTAGTGGGCCCATATTTAGCTAGGCTAGATATGAACATGAATATTTCGTGACCTTAACAGATGTGGCATCACGTTATGGTTATGTGTTTCTTTTGAAGAACACAGATCGGAAACTATTAGAGTTTCAACACGAAGTACATAAACAGATCGACTATAGTATTATACCGTCACGGTAAGACCGTAATGGAAAATACTTAAGCAGTAAGTTTCAAACATACATGAAAGAGTATAGTATTCTTTCAATGAGGACTCCTCCCGAGACACGTCAGTTAGACGGTGTGTCCGAACGAATACCAAATTTTGTTGGACATGATAAGGTTTTATCACGAGTCGCTCTGAGCTATCATTTCCTTCAACAGGATATGTATTAACAGTGAAAAACTTATTTAGAATAAGTTCCATATAAACTGTTTGACAGATATCATATAGGATATGAACAGGAAAGAAACAGGGTTTCTCATTCCTAATAATTTGGGTATGCCAGGCATAACGTTTGGATGATACCAAACTAAAAACCCAAATTGGACAAGTGCCAAATATAGGTTATCCTAGGGAAACCATAAGTATAGTACTATATATATCTCACAAGAGAACAATGTGATTGTTGCTCGCCACCATGCGGTTTTCCTAAGAGGAATACCGACTGCAGTGGTAGTGGGAGGACAGTAAAACACGATGAAAATCGGGGTAATACTGTTCAAGGCACGAAGTCCGTAATGGAACATAAATAGTTCATCAAGGATGAAACTAAACCATTAATCTTCAAATACACAAGAACCGCGTAGATCGGAGAGAATCAGAAAACAACATGGGTATAGGTTTCTGATGTAACCCCTTAAAGATGTCAATCTTATGGAGGTGTACCATCCGACTACGTTTTAGGAGTGATACAAGGTATCAACTCCCTATTATGGCAAAGTGCCATAAGTCCGAAATGGATACCATATATAACAACTATGTTTGGATACTAGTTGTTGTACCGCAAGGCATTGTGCCTATTGGTACTATACGTCTTCAAGGAAGACATACATGGATCGCAACATACCAACGTACAAAGCTAGGCTTGTGACGGAAAGGTATCGTTATCAACATTGTGTTGATTACGGTTCAACATTTTACCTGTTGCCATAGTAAATCCATTTTGATGATGCTTGTTGATACTGCATATTTCATTTATGAAATGCGTCAGTTGTAGATCAAAATCGCTTTCCTGAAAAGGAAACCTCTTGGAGGATGCTTACAACATCCTGACGATTTTGTATAACCGACAAACAAGGTTTGCGGGTTATTCGATCCATGTTTGGATTGAAGCAAGCATAAGGTTCTTGGAACTGTCGTTTTGAAATAATCATAATGGTTAATGATTTGATTCAAAACGAAATGATTCTTGTGTATATAAGGAGGTTAGTGGGAGCGCACTGACAAGGAAACTCCCATAAAGCAATTGGTGAAAGCTTGGCTTTCATAGAAATTCTCCGTAGAATTCTGGGGAGTAACAACCTTTATTCAAGGAATAAAGATCTACTGGGATAAATTTGGAGTTGTTAACACTCTCTGGGAAATTGTACATTTAAAAATGTACTAGATATGGTGTCTCATACGCTTTGAGCATATGGAGTCACAATCGGGTCAATCCAAGTGATAGTCACTGGATTGAAGTTAAGGACATCTGTTAGTATCTTAGAGAACTAAAGATGCTGTCTTAAACTATGGAGAAGGAGAACTTGAAGTGACTGGGATCACTACCGTAAGTTTCCAAACAGTTAAATACTGCGGTACTATAAAGTTTGAATAACGGGACAGTGAGCTGGAAATCTTCCGAGCAAGATACTGTTTCCGAATAAACAACAAATGCGGATTATTGCTGCGGCTGAGGCAGCAATAGAAGCCATTTGGGTCGATAATAAATCTAATTAGATTAGATATAGTTCTGTTAGCAGCTGAGCTAGGCGTCAGCACAAGGCTAAAGAATTAAAGGTCTCATCGACGATCCAGATATATACTTCTATATTCATCTGATTCGTTCGGATCATACATCGTGGCGATGTGATGATCGTATAAATCACGTCAGACGATAATCATGGAAATCCGCTGACGAAAACCTTTTCTCAGCAATTTGAGCGAACCGTACATAGTTCGGGTGTTCGAAACTTGAGTGACTGGCTATGTGCCAAGTGGGAGATTGTTGGATAATATGACCCATAGCGTCACTATTTGTACAGAGCATAGTGTTGTTGTACAAATTAACTATGTGACAAGGAAATTGCACTCTCATCATTTGTGATTAGATCACCTTAGATATATAAATGAGAGAGGTCCCTATGATTAGTTCCTGGATTGAGATGATATGAGACAGTATCAGTCCACGAAGGATTAATCATTAAATATCCCTAGTCGTAGTATTATCGAGACTGGACATCGATAATGCGGAATAGACTAGTATTGCACTTGTGCGCGTTGTGAGGGCACAACAGCATAGTTCTCATATATTTGGTATTGGATACTCATGCAAGTGCGATAGGAGGTTGTGTTTCACCGATGGTACGGGAAACAGCTTCGCTCTGGATAGACCCCTCGGAATCCCATTGGTATTATGACTATGTGTCTATGGGAGTCCGACATCAGGGTAGGTGTGTATGGTCTTAACCTGAGACTTGCACCGCTAATGCTTACGACAATCAATATGCTTTAGTTGAGGTCGTCCAGGACTCTAACCGGTTCTGTGTACGCCAATGCTGGGTATATTGAGAATCGTACAGTATTGGGTGTGATGTCAAGACGGAAGTATCACTCCAGTCATAGTGGAGATGATGTCACGCAGGATACGGTATTAGTGCTCTTAAGTGCTGGCCGGCCATCGGGATATTATGACAAGGTCATGTATATCCGATTATAGAGACTAGTTACCAGACATCCGACATGTGCTTCGGACGGGGCAGACACTTATCCAGCCCCAGCCCTAGCACGTGACTATCCGATACTGGGGCCGATATACACGATACTTGGTATACTACGCTGATATAGATCTTAAATATTCTTAGATGAATATGACCGGAGAATTAGATAGACTTCGTGCTTTGCTAGAAGCCGATCTTGTCTCGTAAATCGGTAGAACGTAGTAGTACTTGGTACGTACGTGATTCGGATACTCGACGACCGTATTTACTGCCGAATTATCCGGGGATCTCATGGGTCGCTTCCCGATAATGCACCGATGACGCATAACTCGCACTCATTAATAATCTGGGATTATCTAGAAGAGAGAGAAAATTAATCTAGGATTAATTACGGAGATATTTTATCTAGGATAAAATATCGTCTAAAGAGAGAGAATGATTAATTTAGAATTAATCGGTAAATTAATATATTCGATATATTAAACGAAATTAGATTTCGACGCGAAATTGAAATTGGATTTTAATTCGGGCGAACGAATTAATTTAGAATTAATTCGTTAGCGACGTGAATAGTGAATTCGCTAGGCGTAATCATTTAATTACGACGCAACGGAAAATTCGCTAATTAGGAATTAGCGAAACCGAGCCCGAGTGTGATTGCGAGCGCATTCGTATTTCGAATTCGAGTGCGGCAACGCAAGTCACATCAAGCGTCAAATCATTCGTCACATCAAGCGTCAAATCAAAAGTCACTTTGAGTGATTGATTGATTGATTGATGTGATTGATTGATTGATAGACTACATGTCACTTTAATAAAGTGAAATGAATAGTTGATGGTTTTAGGTGAAATAGTGTAAGTTGGTGGAAAGTATTTACCAATTGATTTTAATTAATTGTTCGATAAATGTTTAATATATTTTTTTATGAAAAATATATAAGGCATTTTGGAAATGCTTTACTAACTAATTACACATTTTTCTCTCCATCTCTCCTCCTCTCTTTCTCACGCCCAAGGGGCTGTTTTTTCCTCTCTTCCATTTCAGCTCACTGCCGTGAGCATAAGGGAAGCAATGAGTGGTTTTTGTTGCAAAAACGCAAGTGCTAGCACACTTACGGGACTTGCGAAGGTGTTAGGGAGGTTCACCCATGAGGCGGGATCCATTCGACGAAGTTTGGAGCTTCAAAATGAGATCCGAAACTGCCCAAACCAGTGAAGAATTCTGCACAGCAGTGGCGCCAAACCAGTGAGCGTTTTTGGCTTCATTCGTCTTCAAAGTCTCAACCGATCGATGTGAGTATTCCGCAACTTCGTCGATATGTATTCGCAATGTTTTTCATGCTTATAATCGATTCGGGACCTTAATAGAAACCAACAGTTGGACAGTTATGACCCATAGCATCACTATTTGTACAAATCATGGTGTTGTTGTACAAATTAACTATGTGACAAAGGAAATTGCTCTTTTATCATTTGTAATTAGATTACCAAGATGTATAAATGATAGAAGGCCCATACGATTAGTTCCGGATTGAGATGATATAAGACAGAATCAATCCACGAGGTTTAATCATTAAATATCCCTAGTCGTAGTATTATCGAGATTGGACATCGATAATGCGGAATAGACTAGTATTACACTTGTGCACGTTGTGGGAGCGCAACGGCATAGTTCTCATATATTTGGGTATAGGATACTCATGCAAGTGTAATAGGAGGTTGTGTTTACTGATGGTACGGAAACAGCTTCGCTCTGGATAGACCCCTCGGAATTCCATTGGTAGTATGACTATGTGTCTATGGAAGTCCGAATCAGGGTAGGTGTATTGGTCTTAACCTGAGACTTGCACCGCTAATACTTGCGACAATCAATATACTTTGGTTTTGGTCGTCCACGGCTTTAACAGGTTCTGTGTACGCCTCTTCTGGGTATATTGAGAATCGTAGTGTATTGGGTGTGATGTCGAGATGGAAGTATCACTCCAGTCATAGTGGAGATAATGATCACGTAGGATACGGAACTGCTTCTCTTATATGCTGCAGCTATCGGGATATTATGACTAGGTCATGTTTATCCGATTATAGAGACTAGTTACCAGAGATCCGATATGTGCTTCGTACGGGGCAGACACGATTCCAGCCCCAGGCCTTGCACGTGACATCCGATACTGCATCATAATACACAATACTACATATATTACGCCTGATATAGATCACATATTCCAATAAGAATATTTCTGGAGAATGGGTAGGCACGGTGCTTTTCTAGAAGCCAACCATGTCTTGTAAATCGGTAAAAACGTAGTACTAGGTACGTACGTGTTCGGATAGTCCGACGACCGGATTTACTGCCAACATATCCAGGGATCTCATGGGTCGCTTCCCGAAGATTCACCGATGACGTATGACTCGCACTTTATTAATCGGGGATTAATTAGTAGAGAGAGAAAATTAATCTGGGATTAATTACGGAGATATTTTATCTGGGATAAAATATTAATTAAAGAGAGATAAAGATTGATTTGGAATTAATCGATAAAATAATATATTCGATATATTATACGAAATTGGATTTCGACGCGGAATTAAAATTGGATTTTAATTGGGCAAACGAGTTAATTTAGAATTAATTCGTTAGCGACGTGAATAGTAATTTTGCTAGGCATAATTATTTAATTACATCGCAACGGAAATTTCGTTAATTTGGAATTAGCGAACCCAAGCCCGGGAGTGTTTGCGGGCGCACTCGCATTTCGAATTCAAGTGCGGCCCACAAGTCACATCACGCATCAAATCACATCGCACATCATTCAAGTGATGGATGTCTTGTCACTTTGAGTGATTGACAACCAGCCACTATTCATGAGTGATGTGAGTTGTTGGATTGCATTTATTGCAATTTTGCCTCCAAAATTATCTTAGCTTTTTGGAAAAGCTTTTTGACTAATTTTGGTATATGTTTTTCATTAGGTTTTTGAAACCAAAAACAATACATCACTCTCTCTCCTTCTTCCACATGTTTCGGCCAAGGGCCAAACATTTTTCCTCTCTCATTTTCTTCACTAAAACTTTGAATAACAAGAAGTGAAATGGAAGATTTTTGGCAAATCTTGCCAATGCTAACACATGAAGGGTCATCCTCAGGTGATAGGGAACTAACTTGTGAGCATGGAATCACCATTAGCAAAGCTTGGAGCTTGGAGCATCCATGGAGGTGATGATTGAAATTTTGGAGGAAAAAATATAAGCCCACTGCCGAGAGCTTCTAGGAGGAGCACAAAGTTTTTTTTTCGTCGCATCCAAAAGCCGATCAATGTAAGTATGATTCTGCCATATTTCTTGATGTATTCACATGTGTTTCTTGCTTGTTTTATTCCTTGGGACTTAATAGAAACCCAACACTCACAGCTTTGGCACGTTCTCGGATGTAGTCATAGAAAAGATATTCATAAACCGTATTGACAAGACGGACCATGTAATATGCATCAAATACATAATTAACATAAACCTTATTAATTATGGTTTTTCCGCAAAAGATACTTTTTACTTTAATTAATCAAATTAAATAAACACATGCATGCATAAAGTAAAGATTAAATTAAATATTGAATTTAAAAGGCATAATCATATTAGGGTTTCCAGAATCAGACTCGCTCTGATACCATTTTGTATGGGTTTTATGGCGAAAATCCTGTAACGCAGCGGAAACGCGAAAAATCAAAATTTTACGATTTCAATAATTTTTCTTGGATCAATTAAATAAACTTATTTATTTAATTACCCAATACTTAAAAACTGAAATTTTGCACAAGAAACCAAATTTCTTGGTAATTACCGAATTGGCCCAAAACTTTGCAAATTGATTATTTTAGTCCTAAAATTGTCAAATACAATTTTCGATGATTCTAAATCATTTCTAAAATGATTTCCAACATGTCCAACACATCAAAATCAGATTGCAACAAAATCCCAAAATTTTTACTAATTACCGAACACACCCAGAATTTTTCAGTTTTTGTAATTTGATCCTTTTTTGTTCAAATCATGTCAAGATCAAATCCAATCAACTCAAAAATTAATATGCATCATATACACACAATATTACATCACATATATGAAAATCCCCAAATTTGGAAAGGGTTAAGAACCCTAATTTTATGATTTCTTCAAATTGACAAATTTTACCCAATCAATTAAATTCAACAATTTATTTCAAACTTTACCACACCAAACAAGTCTCACCATCATGAAACAACTCACGAACAATTATAGGTCATCAATAAGTGGCTTAGAAACTCTAGAATGGCAACTTGATTATCAAATAATCAAAAGAGAGCTTATGAAACCATTTCAAGCTCACTTGGAAACCATACATGCTTACATCTTTCAAATACGTTCATAACCATTTAAAACACAAACTAAAATTGTAGAGACAACATCCTAGCAACACATGAAGAAATATTTTCTAAGTTTAAAGGTTTAAAGAAAAACTTACAAAATCAAGAAATTTCCAAGCTTTTCTTTTGGTTCCTCAACTTTTGCTCTCAACTCTTTTGTGTTTATTTTGTGTAACTTGCTAACCTAATCCACCAAAAATGAAACAAAATAATATATACTTCACAAATCTACCCTTGGCCGAATTTTTGTAAGCATAAAATATATAGATATTATTTTTTGTTTCATTAAAGCTTACTTTATCAACTTGCATCTTTTATCATTACTAATTTAATGAAATTCAACAAGTCAAATAAAACAACTCAAGGCATCTCCAAAAATATCAAAAATTAAGATATTTATATTTTTAATTAATTTAATTATTTAATAATAAAATAATAAAATAAATATTTTAAATATAAATATTTTAAATATATGTATTATATTTACTTTAAATATCCAAATACATATATATTTATGATATATGTCAAATATCACAATTTGACATTTAATTAATGTGTATTTAATAAAATCATTAAATACAAGTACACAATAACTTGGAAATGACCATGAGGTCCCTTCGTATGTATTTTTTGTTTAACTTTTAAATGACTTATAAATAATCAGTATTATTCATAAAAGTTGCCTTAGTGCTCTACGAGTATATTTCACTAGTGAGACTCTCTAGATTCAGGCATATCTGTCACGAAGTCCAATTTCGTGTCCATAATTTACCCACCCGTAAATTATGACGACCACGAATAAACTCGTTGAATCATACAGGTCGAGGTCATGGCATATGTTTAATTCCTCTGTCACAGGTATCTAGATATATCACAAAGATATAGATGTAAACGTCAAATCTCTATAGGGACAATCTCGTCAACGTGTCTATTAGCAATCTCTAAAAGAACACTTAGAACTCACTTCTAAAGTGTACCACGGGCCCATAGTTTTTATCTGATTGCTAATCATATATGGACTACATATGCTCTGTACACAGAACTGACGGATCCTATCTCGACACACATAGGACACCCTGAGGATCTGTCCACACCCAACGAATAAGCGAAGGTCTGATCCGAATAGATCGGTGACGTGAATTCCATGTAAGTGTGGAAGATATCTCATGTGCCCACAGTGTTATATCAAGTTGAAGAATCACAAATGTTACTCAACCCGAGAAGATTCTTATTGACGTTGGTGTACCATCCATTAAGGATCTTCGGTGAGTCGTTCAGTGTTTATCCGCTATAAACACCTACACATCTATACGAGTCTCCAAGACTCATGGTTCATTGAGAAACCATTGGAATCATATATTCCAGTATACGACATGTACCGATCTCAACGAGTTTACTTTACTGACCAAGTAGTGTAAACCTTGACCAAGAACAGTCTAAGAATGATAGTGTCATGTGATGAGTGGTAAATATATCACTTTTTCCCACTCATTTAACCTAATATTTTGTATAGTTTCTTGAGTTTTGTGAACGTTTTGATGTATTTTGTGTTATTTTGCAGATAAATTAAGTTTGGAAAGCATTGAAGACAATTTGAGGGCAAAATGGACAAAATTGGACAAAAGGGCATTTTCGTCATTTCGGCATCGCGACGCTGAAGCCCAGCGCGTCGCGACGCCAATCATGCGCCTGATCTGCTATCTTGCACCGTGTAACACGTGTCAAAATCTGATTGGTCAAAATTTGCTAACGTGCGCCGATTATGCTAACGTGCGCCGTGACACGTGTCACCATCACAACGAATCTACTAACGTGCGCCGTAAGCCACGTGTCAACATCTGATTGGACCAAACCGACCGCATGCCACGTGTCACCATTCTATTAGACCGAATTTCCATCTAATCACAAGCTGACACGTGGCACGATTTCATTGGACCGCATCGCCAGCCAACCAGAGCGTGACACGTGTCACCAATAATTACTGCCGACATGCGTGGTCAAAGACCGCGTGGACTCCGCGTGGACTGTTGCCAGCGTCGCGACGCTAGTGCATTTCCAAAGTCGCGACGCTGGACCAAAATCTGCCTATAAAATGAGGCCGCCAGATTCATTTTTCTTCATGCTTTCCTTGGAGAATTCTCTCTGATTTTATAGGAAGCATCTATTTTTGTATATATAAATAATATTTTTAATTTATGTCTTTTAATTTTCAGTAATAGTAGTTCTTTTCTTCTACCTTTCTTTAATGTTTAGTAGTTAATTTTCCGCTGGGGTAAAATGTGAAACCTTTAATATAATTATTTAGGTAAATCTCACTTAATTATAATATTTAAATTATAATTTAACCGGATTAATTAATGTCAGACTTTATTACCGCCTATATGGCTGGTTTAAATATAATTTACCTTACCGCCTATATGGCTGGTCTTTATGTGACAGATAATTACCGCCTATATGGCTGGTGTAATTGGACTAAATGGATTACCGCCTATATGGCTGGTTTTAATGTTTAATATTATTAATTCCTGAGAAAGTAGAATATAAAATAATTTATATATTATAATAAGTGAGATTCCTAGATAAGAAATATCAATTGTGGATCCTCTAACCACGGCATTTTATTTTATTCTAGGGAAGTGATGAAACACAATATCCATACTTAATAATTGATTTTCTTTTTATGGGTAATTCTTTAGTTTGTTTATTGAGTCTTAAGCTTAATGCTTCTTGTTGTCTGATCACCAATAAGATTGATATGGTAAACTTAAAATGAACTAGACATAGGGATTTTAGGTTTCAGCCTTAGATTCAATAGCCCACGATCTTCCTTGAGGATAGATAACCCTTTAATAGATTTCCTTACAGGATAGACATATACCTGTCGGGCGGGGGTGGCCATAATTGGAACTTAAACTTAATGAATCCAGGGTAATGTGGTTGACATAGGAATATGGTTCAATTGGGTTATACTGGGTATTTGCGTCTGACCATCGGAAGAGGCTTTTGCATATCATTGTGTTCCTGGTTAGCAAATTAATTTATTACACATAAATAAGAGAGTCAATTCATCTTTTTAACAATATTTTATGGAGTCACGACCCTAGATCTTTTGAGTCTTTTTATTTATTTTCCTTAGTATTTTCTTTTGTTTATTTTATTTTTATTAAGCAATTCCACATTCAACCAACCAAAGCAATCAATTCCCTTCTCCCTATAATTAGATACCTGTAAATAAATAGATTCAATAATTAATAACAACAGTAGGAATTAAGTCCTCGTGGGATCGATATTTTTATACTACTTGAACGATACGTGCGCTTGCGTTATACGCGTGTGTTTGCACCGGTCATCATGATATAACTCAATGTCAGTTGCGACGCTTTTGCAACTGCATCATGACTAATCATTCTAAGGTCAATTATGTCCTTACCATATAAGAAGATATATTATATTATAGAAACTGCTCATTTTATTCATAATAAAACGTTTACAATAGCATTTACAAGGAAATACAACGGGGAATTGGCGTTCTGAGCACCAACCCCAACAAATGGAACAGTTAAATGACCTCGGATACAAGACCGTTATTGAAAATAGGGTATTAAAAATGGTGAAAGAAGCTCTTACAATCTTGAAAGCTGAAAAGATCTCAACAAACTTGTATATGTTATTGGGAGACTCGATTCAGGAAGGAACTGCATCAGTAGCATCACTGGATTCTAGAGAGGAAGCTTCTATGTTGTGGCATCATAAAATATGCCACATGTCAGAACATGGAATGAAGATCCTCGTCAATCAAAAGCTACTCCCATTCTTGAAAGTAGTCAGTCTACCATTTTTTGAGCATTGTGTTACAAGTAAGCAAAACATATTAAAATTCAGCAAGTCAAGTGCTCGGAGTAAAACCATTTTAGAGTTGATTCACTCTGATGTTTGGGAAGCACCAATTCAATCTCTAGGGAAAGTAAAATATTTTGTATCATTTATTGATGAATTTTCTAGAAGATGTTGGGTGTACCCGATCAAAAACAAGTCAGATGTGATGTCAGTTTTCAGAAACTTCAAAGCATAAATTGAAGTAGAAATTGGAAAAAGAATCAAATGTTTATGGACAGATAATGGAGGAGAATATTGCAGCAATGATTTTGATACATATTGTCAGCAAGAAGGCATCAAAAGGTAGACTACTACACCATACACTTCTCAACAAAATGGTGTGGCAGAAAGGATGAATAGAACGCTGCTGGAAAGAGTAAGAGCTATGCTCAGAACAGCTAGTCTACCAAAGTGCTTTTGGGCAGAAGCAGTTCATACAACATGTTATGTTGTAAATAGATCTCCATCAACTGTCAATGATTTGAAGACACCGATGGAGATGTGGAGCGGAAAGCCAGCTGATTACTCATCTCTTCACATTTTTGGTTGTCCTGTGTATGTGATGTACAACGCTCAAGAAATAGCAAAGATAAATCCAAAATCTATAAAATGTATATTCTTGGTTATACTGATGGAGTAAATGGGTCTCACTTGTGGGATCCCACTACCCACAAGATCATCAGTAGAGATGTGATATTTATAGAAAAACAACTGCAGAAAGAAGAAAATGATAGCACTTCAAAAGAAAGTAGAGAGACTACAATAGTACTGGCAGAAAATAATCCAGAATGAGAAAATTTAGATTCTTCTGAAGCAGCACCAGAGCACGAGGTACAAGAACTAGTCAATTTTGAAGCTTCTGAAGTTCTTTGATCAACTCGAGAGAGAATACCTCCAGGTTGGCACTCAGAGTATGATACGGAGTGTATACTATCTTCTAACAGAGGATGGAGAGCCATAAACTTTCCATGAAGCTACAAAAGATGTAAATACATCTTTTTGGATGGCAGCAATGCAAGAAGAAATAGAAGCTTTTCATAGAAACAATACATGAGACCTAGTACCATTACCACGTGGAAGAAAAGCCATTAGTAATAAATAAGTCTACAAGATCAAGCGAGATAGAAATGATCAAGTGGAACGGTATCATACACGATTGGCAGTGAAATGATATGCTCAGAAAGAATGGATTGATTTCAACGAGATATTTTCTCTGGTGGTTCAACTTACAACAGTCAGAGTAGTCTTGTCGATGTGTGCTACATTTGACCTACATCTGGAACAGTTGGATGTAAAAACTGTATTTCTTCAGGGAGAACTTGAAGAAGAAATTTATATGCTCCAACCGGAAGGTTTTTCTAAAACAGGCAAGGAGAACTTCGTTTGCAGGTTGAACAATTTCTATATGGTCTCAAACAAGCCCCGAGATGTTGGTATAAGAGATTTGATTGCTTCATTATTTTCCTTGGGTTCAATAGACTCAGTTCAGATCACTGTACATATTACAAGAGGTTTGGAAATAATAACTTCATTATCTTGATGTTGTATGTGGATGACATGTTAGTAGCAGACCCTGACAAAGATCGAGTCTAAGAATTAAAGGCACAGTTAGCTAGGGAGTTTGACATGAAGGATCTGGGACCAGCAAATAGGATTCTAGGGATGTAAATATACCAAGACAGAAATAACATGAAGATTTGGCTTTCTCAGAAAAATTACTTGAAGAAAATCTTACGGCGGTTCAACATAGAAGATTGTAAGCCAATTTCTATCCCACTTCCTGTTAATTTCAAGTTATCATCTTTTATGTGTCCTAGAAATGAAGCTGAGATGACAGAGATGTCTCAAGTACCATATGCATCTGCAGTGGGAAGCTTAATGTACGCCATGACTTGTACAAGACCATACATTATATAAGCAATGGGAGCGGTTAGTCATTTTATGGCGAATCCTGGTAGAGAGCATTGGAATTCTGTTAAGAGGATCTTTAGATATATCAAAGGAACCTCAGATGTTGTATTATGTTATGGAGGATCAAAATTAATTGTCAGAGGCTACATGGATTCAGATTTTACAGGAGATCTTGACAAAAGAAAATCCATTATAGGTTATGTGTTTGTACTTGCTATATGAACAGTGAGCTGGGTATCCAAGTTACAGAGTGTTGTGGCTTTGTCTACAACAGAAGCTGAATACATGGCAGTTACACAAGCTTGCAAGAAAGCTATTTAATTTCAAAGATTATTCGAGGAGCTCGGGCACAAACAAAAGAAGATTCCATTATTTTGTGACAGTCAGAGTGCTTTGTATATTGCAAAGAATCCGGCCTTTCATTCGAGAATGAAGCATATAGGGGTACAATACCACTTTGTTCATGAAGTAGTGGAAGAAGGCAGTGTGAACTTGTTGAAGGTACACACCAATGAGAACCTTGCAGACGTAATGACCAAGCCTATCAATACAGACAAGTTTGTATGGTGTAGATCCTCTTATGGCTTAGCATAAACGTAAGCAGCTTGAAGATGGCAAAGTATAATGGATGGTGTGGAAACTGATTGGTTCTCAATCAAGTTTCCAAATGGGATAATTGTTAACTTCAGTCACCTCACCGAATTCGGTGAGGTGAGTGATGAGTAATGATTAAAAAATTAATATTAAATTTTTGGTGGGCCCCACATACTTAAAAAGAAAATAATAAAATATTAGAATTCATTATTTGCACAGTGAATCTCATGCCTATAAATAGAGGCTCCATTTCATTATTTTCTTCATCTCATTCTCAACCAAATCCTATATATTCTAAAAAGAAAAATAGTTTCTTCTTAAGAGTTATAAGAGAGTTGTAGTTCTCATATTCTAAGAGAGTGTGAGATTGTTCACTCCTTGTGTTTAGAGAGAGGTTGTAAAATTATTTCCACTATAGTGCAATCCTTTTACATTTGTCCGTGGATGTTTCCCTCACATTGAGGGTTTTACCACGTTAAATCTGTGTCTTATTGCTTTATTTTATTGTTAAGATTTATGGTAGTCTAAGCCTCCTAATTATTATTGTATTGTTATATGGTAGGCAAAGCCTCCTGAACTAACAATTATTCTCAATTTCACTTTACTTATGTGCCAGATTCATTCCACGATCCCCTAACAAAATGCACAACTCAATACCACTGCCATCAGAGGCTTGCAAGACGAGAAAAACTTGCCTAAAAGCTACGCCTTCAACAAGCCTCACAAGTGTTAGGAAGCGGCCGCGAGTGCGCAGCGGAAAATTAAAATTATGATGTTGCTATCCCTTTGCCCAAGACCCATTTGTTTTTATTATTCTACAAGCCTAGGCATGTTACTATATTAAATGCTAAGAATCTGATGTGGGATAAATGCTAATTAAATCTTAGCCATTAGATCTTAATATAGTGGTTTAATGAGATTATAAAACCCTAATAAGAGTTTGGGCCGAGTTGTAATTCAAAACAAATAAAATAAAATAAAAACGCAGATTTTTTTTATTTATTTTCTTATTCATTATTCCAATTCCCAAAGTGCCCCTATCGTCATTCACCAATCTCTAAGCCACTTTGGAACCTCATAAATGATATGTTCAATAATTAAACATATGAACCATTTATGAACAATTCCTACAGCAATCATATATGCTGTTAAATTGTATGTGCACTGTTAACCATTGATTTCGACTTTGTTGTGTGTGTCCTTTGGGTTCCCCTCAAGTTGGACATGAATGAATCGTGATAATTAAATCGAACATAAATTATCCTCCGATCAGATGGTCGTTCAATTTCAATGACCAAGGTTGACATCTAGCAACATGCCAAGGCCCCCAAATGAGAAGGAAAGATATATACCCATTATGTATGCGATTTACATATGATACGGTCCCTCACCTCACTATATCCCCACCGTTTGACCTAGGGTATGGAAAGTGTCTACCCATATAATCAAAGGTATGATGTTGATAGTGTCATGAATCGTGCTAACCCAAGAATCTTATGATTCTTCCGTTGCGGCCACAGTCTCAAGCACTGATCACACATATCAACCCACGAACTGGAATACTACTCTTATAAGAAAATATTATCCGAGAGAGTGGTGATTCTCTGTTGTATCTTTACAAACTTCATGTGTTTCAACAAATGACCCAATCATACCCTTATGACCGGATCTTTTGAACCGGGGAATGAGAATGTCAAAGTCATTTGATCCACACATAAGATTGTAAAGACCTGAAGTCTAAGGACTAGTCATACAATCGATATATGAAAGTTCTCACTGACACATGGGATAAACAATCCATGTGAAAACTTTTGGCGGTCAGTTCGACGGACACGAGCAACTCATACATCCATATGATACACCCATCAGATGGATCTCCGCTAGTAGCCTATGAGATCGGCTACCCCACCTAAGGGCGGATCATATCATCATGCTAGTCTCTCCGCTTTGTGAACACCCAGATTATTAACAAAACTATGACTAGGAACGTTTGGGAGTAATGATCTCATAAAGCATGGAAGCCATAATCTTATTACTCCAAGGGCTTTATTACAGTGTTTGATGATTTATATAATTTATGTAAGACACGTATAATAAAGATTGTCATTTTATTAATTAATGAAAATATTGCAATTACATGTACATATAGCCCATCCACAAGTTGGGTATAGGGCATTTCCCTAACAATCTCCTACTTGCACTATAGCCAACTAGTATGAATCTGGACACCATACTCTCAGGTGTGTCTATCATGCTTTTATTGAGTAAGCCCTTTAGTCAGAGAACCTGCAAGATTAACTTCTGTGGGTATTTTCTCTATAATAACTTCTTTTCTCTCAACAATCTCCCTGATGAGATGAAATCGCCTGAGTACATGCTTGGATTTATGGTGGGACCTTGGTCCTGATTGATTGAGCAATTGCACCGTGTTGTCACAGTACATCGTGACGCCATTCTTTATCGTGGGAAGCACTTCCAGCTCCGTGATGAACTTTTTTATCCAGACTGCTTCTTTAGCTGCCTCAGATGCTACAATATACTCGGCTTCAGTGGTGGAGTCCGCTGTAGTTGACTGCTTTGAGCTTTTTCAACTGACAGCTCCGCCATTCATAGTAAACAGATATCCTGTTAGCGATCTGATGTCATCCCTATCGGTCTGAAAGCTCGCATCACAGTAACCAATGAATTTCATCTCAGAACAATCTCTGTATGTCAAGAACACATCCTTAATTCTTCTCAGATACTTAAGGATTTTTTTGACAGCTGCCCAGTGTTGCTCACCAGGATTTGCCTGATACCTGCTCGTTATGCTAAGAGCATAAGAGACATCAAGTCTTGTACAAAGCATGGCGTACATGATCGATCCTATTGCTGAAGCATAAGGGATCCTACTCATATGCTCTCTATCTGAAGGAGTATGTGGACATTGCTCTTTAGATAATTTGATTCCATGACAAGTAGGTAAATTACCTCTTTTGTAATCTTCCATTTTGAATCTTTTCAAAACTTTATCTATGTACTTAGATTGAGAAAGTCCTAACAACCTCTTAGATCTATTACGGTAGATCTTAATGCCGCCGAGGATGTAGGCTGCTTCTCCCAAATCTTTCATGGAGAAATTTTGAGATAACCATTGCTTGGTGGCTTGCATCATGGGAAATCATTCCGATGATTAATATGTCATCGACATATATAATACAAGAAATATAACAGCACTCCCACTACTTTTCCTGTAAACACAAGGCTCGTCTACATTTTTGATGAAGTCAAATTCTTTGATTGTGTCATCAAATCGTATATTCCAACTTCTGGAGGCTTGCTTGAGTCCATAAATGGATCGTTTAAGCTTGCATACTTTATTATGATCATCCTTAGATGCAAACCCCTCAGGTTGTGTCATATAGACTTTCTCTACAAGGTTCCCATTAAGGAAAGCTGTTTTGACATCCATCTGCCAAATCTCATAATCAAAGTGTGCATCTAGTGCCAGTAAAATTCGAATGGACTTTATCATTGCAACAGGTGAGAAGGTTTCATCATAGTCAATCCTTGGATTTGCCTATAACCTTTCACCACCAACCTAGCTTTATAGGTTTGGATGTTGCCTTCTGTATCAGTTTTACGCTTGTAAATCCACTTGCAGCCTATTGGTTTTATCCCTTCAGGTGCATCACCAAGTCATAGACTTGATTCTGATACATAGAGTCTATTTAAGAT
The DNA here is from genome assembly GCA_019454045.1 of Zanthoxylum bungeanum. Taxonomy (NCBI): domain Eukaryota; kingdom Viridiplantae; phylum Streptophyta; class Magnoliopsida; order Sapindales; family Rutaceae; genus Zanthoxylum; species Zanthoxylum bungeanum. The sequence continues at coordinate 137,812 of SKCR01033768.1, forward strand.
TTCATGGCCTCAAGCCACTTGACTGAATCAATGTCACGCATTGCTTCGTCATAACTGGTGGGATCGTCATTATCAATGACATGATTATGTTCCTTATCAATATAGAAACCATATCTTTCAGGCTCATATCTTTCCCGACCAGACCTTCTAAGTTCATAACCTTGTGGTTGTTCCGTCACTGCCCTTTTGAGGGGCCTGGGGTTTATCCCATGTTAGTTTGTTCTTCTCGTACCTCATCGAGGTCAAGTCTACTCCCACTATATTTCTTGAGAAGGAATTCATTCTCTACAAATTTAGCATTTCGTGAGACAAATGTTCTTTGTTCATTTGGGACGTAGAATACACGTATGCTCTTGAGTTCAAGGCATATCCTACAAACTACATTTAACTGCCCTATCATCCAATTGTTAGTTTGTGTGAGCTTAACATATATGTCACAATCCCCAAACTCTTAGATAACTAAGACTATGACATTTCCAGACCATAACTCATATGGTGTTTGACTAACAGTCTTGGAAGGAATTTGGTTAGTAGTAGTGTTGTAGTTTCTAAAGCAAGACCCAAAAATGAAAGAGGTAGATCCGTGTCTGGCATCATTGATCGGACCATATCTAATAATGTTTGATTTCTCCTTTCAGAGACCTTATTATGCTGTGAAGTTCCTGGAGGAGTCCACTGGGAAACAATGCCATTTTCTCTCAAGTAATCATGAAATGTGTCGCTTAAGTATTCACCACCTCGGTCAGACCTTAGTGACTTAATACTTTTATTAAGCTGGTTTTCTACTTCAACTTTGAAGTCTTTGAATTTCCAAAGGCTTCAAATTTGTACCGCATAAGGTACATATACCCATATCGCGAGTGATTATCGATAAAGGTAATGAAGTAGGAGAATCCACCTCTAGCGGTGACTGATATTGGTCCACATACATCAGAGTGTATGAGTTCTAATGTCTCCGCTGCACGCTTGTCATTTACTTTGAAGGGTAATTTTGGTCATTTTACCAAGTAAACAAGACTCACAAGTTCCATAAGGTTCATATTTGAAGGGTCTGAAATACACATCCTTATGTAGCTTAGTTAATCTTTTTTCATTGATATGACCTAAGTGAATGTGCCATAGAAGTGATTCATTGAGATTATTCGAGTTAACATTGTATATATTAGAGGTTGAACATTCTTTGTTAGTTTGTAAGATATAGATACCATTATTCAAAATACCATCTTCATATTTTATTTCATTGAAATAAATAGAACATTCATTACAACTTATTAGGCATGAAAAGCCTTATTACATAAAGAAGAAATTGAAATGATGTTTTTTACTAGAGATGTACATAAACACAATCTTCTAAGTCTAAAACTAAACCATTCGGCAAAACTAATGAATAAGTCCCCACGTACAATGCAGCCAGTTTGCTCCATTACCCATGCGTAAGTCAACCTCCCCATGACGGAGTCTCCTACTATTTCTCAGGCCCTGCACATCGTTACACAAGTGAGTCCCACAACCGATGTCAAGCACCCAAGTAGAAGGTTCAGAGTTTTGAGAATATAGTTCAATCATATACAACATACATGAAGCATTGGGCTTCTTGGCCTCTTGGGATTCCCTAGCTTCCTTGGCTTTCAAGGATCTGCAGTCTTTCTTCCAATGACCTTTCTTTCCACAAAAGAAACATTTCCCATTCCCCTTTTTCTTCTCCACCTTACCATTGGGCTTTAGGTGATCTGGAGCCTTGGCCTTGCCCTTATTTTTCTTTGGGCCTCGTGGCTTCAGGTCCGTACCCGTAAGCATGACGGAGGGTTTAAGCTCCGGTTTCAAGTCCTTCTCTGCTGTTTTTATCAAATTGTGCAATTCTTCTAAAGTAGCTTCGTTTATTAGACAGATGAAACTGCATAATAAAGTTAGAGAAGCCTTTTGGTAAGGAGTGAAGAATTAGATCATGACCTATCTCATGATCTATGATGAACCTGAGGTTGGCCAATTTTTCAATGTGGCCAATCATCTTAAGCACATGTAAACTAACAGATCCTTCCTTATACTTGTTTGGAATAAGGCACATGACACTTGGAATCTCACGGTATGAACGGAAGTTGCATACAACTCCTTCAAGTGAAAGATGATAGTTTGAGCATCCATATCTTCGTGAGCTTTCTAAAGTTCGTCTGACATAGAGCCAAGCATTATGCAAACTGCTTGCTCATCATTATCGACGTGTTTCTTCCAAGCATCAAATGTATTTTGGTCAGCATCTTCTGCGGGTTCAGGGGGAAATGGTCTTTCAAGAACATAGAAAATCTTTTCTTGTCCTAAAATAATTTTAAGGTTTCTAAACCAGTCATTGTAGTTGTCCCATTTGAGCTTAAGCTCATCAAGGATGGAACGAAATGATATTTTATTTGCCTTTTGAATGTTTGTGAAATATTTTAACCCACCTGTTAAGAGAGAATGTTAAAATTAGGAATATGTTTTCATTAATGTTTCATAATAACATGGGCTTTTAATATTATGAAGTTACTCCCACTCAATTATTTTAAAATTTTAAGCAAATCGCATCAACCCCAATATGATGGATTTTGTGGGCAAGGATCCCATTATCATCATTCATAACTATGACTAGGGCTGGTCGTTATAAAATACGATAATTAGGTAGGTTCCCAACCAATTTATGATATAAATCACAATTCCTTGATCATTGGGTTGGGCAATCAAACATGCCATAGCTTATGCTAGTCCTTGTGGACACCCAATCTTTGCCACTAAGTTATAAGACCACGCCTAAGGGTCGCTGCGTCTTATGACTCAGAAAAGTCAAACCATTGTCAATAGTACGATTTAGGGACAAATTGGTATTAGTCAGTCTGGTAAAGCCTAGTCCTGCCAATACGGTTTAAGCCCTTTGGGTCTATACTTTACAATGGGAGGCAAATTTTAGACTTAAATTATTATTGAGGATTTTAGCAAGTTTAAGTGAATAACTGTCAAATAGATTCCTCCATTGAAAATTCTCCAGATGGAGGGTGGAGCGAACTCTCTTAAATACCCTTACCTCTTAGGCTCTTATTGCCTTGGTGACAGGAATAAACAATAGATCCTCCAAATTAGTCCAACACTTTAAATATGCTTTAAGGTAAGCCTTGAGTAAATGATTATCTAGATGTCTTCACAGCTTTTCCTTTTGGCTATAAAAAGGTAGTGAGTGAAGGAAGACACCAAATATTATCTAACTCTAGTAATACCTTTGGTTAAATTAACTTTAGTTTGGAAAGTTTTATTAACGCTTTGGTCCCACCCCACTTGTATATTTTATAATGTTTTTTATTATAAACAAGTGATTTATATTTATTAGCCTTAAAGGTAATAAATCTCTATGTTCATTATGGAATAATTACTTAGCTAAGGGATAAACAATACACTCTTTATTTCTTAGAAAGTTTCTATATGCTTGCACCCTAAAATAATCATGCGAATTCTAATCGTACATAGAATCATCAAGCATATAGTTTTATATGTTGGAATTATTGTAGACATTAAATAACTTTGATTAATATTTAATTATGATATTGTATTTTATTTTATTCAAATAAATTTACTATTCATGTTTTTTTACAGATGCGTGAACTTTAAATGCAATTTCATAATTCAAATATTAACCAACTCATGCAAAACTTGTGCCTATAAGTAAGTTCAGGGTGTTAGCTTTCCAACGAGCTTTTACACACCTAATTTCGAGCTCAAATGAGAGAGAACTAATCAAAACAAAAACAGCGCGCTGATACCACTGTTGGGAAGCGGCCGCGAGTGCGCAGCGGAAAATTAAAATTATGATGTCGTTATCCCTTTGCCCAAGACCCATTTGTTTTTATTATTCTACAAGCCTAGGCATGTTACTATATATTCTAAGAATAAAAACTCATAAAACATGCAAAGAACATAAACCTAAACATGCTAACTATCATAAGAACTCTAATTAAAATAAAGAAAGAAAAAAACTTACTTGAACTGAAGACTCCTCCGGTCCTCCCTCCAATCTACAAGCTTTTCTTGAACTCAGCAAGCTCTTCCACGTTCCAAAGAGCCACCCAAGTGTGTGGCCTCCAAAGGTGCACACACCAAAGCCAAAACTCAACGGCAAGACTACGCCTTGAGTGCACGGGTATTTTGCCCTGGTGCTAGCCTAGGCAAATACCTCAAAACTTTTAACTTGAGATTCCTCTAGTCAATTAGACTTAAGGATCCTCAAAATCAATGGCTTACTCTTAAACTTTAGAGTTGCTCACTTATATAAACCTAAGATATGAAAGGTTTTGGTGTAAAAATTTGTAAAGAATTCTTTGGGTTTATATAGGTGCTCCAAAGACAACAAAATTACTTAAGAATCCGATGTGGGATAAATGCTAATCAAATCTTAGCCATTGGATCTTAATAGAGTGGTTTAATGAGATTATAAAACCCTAATAAGAGTTTGGGCCGAGTTGGAATTCAAAACAAATAAAACAAATAAAATAAAATAAAAATTTAGATTTTATTTATTTATTTATTTTCTTATTCATTATTCCAATTCCCAAAGTGCCCCTATCGTCATTCACCAATCCCTAAGCCACTTTGGAACCTCATAAATTATCTGTTCAATAATTAAACACATTGAACCATTTATGAACAATTCCCACAACAATCATATATGCTATTAAATTTGTATGTGCACTGTTAACCATTGATTTCGACTTTGTTGTGTGTGACCTTTTGGGTTCCCCTCAAGTTGGACATGAAATGAATCGTGATAATTATATCAAACATAATTTATCCTCTGATCAGATGTTCGTTCGATTTCAATGACCAATGTTGACATCTAGCAACATGTCAAGGCCCCCAAATGAGAAGGAAAGATATATACCCATTATGTATGCGATTTACATATGATAGGGTCCTTCACCTCACTGTATCCCCACTGTTTGACCTAGGGTATGGAAAGTGTCTACCCATATAGTCAATGTTATGATGTTGATAGTGTCATGAATCATGTTAACCCAAGAATCTCACATGATTCTTCCATTACGGCCACAGTCTCAAGCACTGATCACATATATCAACCCGTGAACTGGAATACTACTCTTATAAGAAAATATTATCCGAGAGAGTGTCGATTCTCTGTTGTATCTTTACAAACTTCATGTGTTTCAAAAAATGACCCAATCATACCCTTATGACCGGATCTTTTGAACCGGGGAAGGAGAATGTCAAAGTCATTTGATCCACACATAAGATTTTAAAGACCTCAAGTCTAAGGACTAGTCATACAATCGATACATGAAAGTTCTCACAGACACATGGGATAAACACTCCATGCGAAAACTTTCGGCGGTCAGTTCGATGGACATGAGCAACTCATGCATCCATGTGATACACCAAGATGACAGATCTCCGCTAGTAGCCTATGAGATTGTGGACAACAGAACCTGGGCGACGCATGCTGTTCCTAGGCTCGCGGCCTAGTTGGGAGTACGGAGTAGCCAACAGAGGACTAAACCGGAGAATGATGGAGTCGCCACCCGGTGTGAACCGGGAAAATGAGATTTAAGGCCGCACTCACCCCTCGCAAGGGAAGACCTCAAACCGTTGGGTTCGGAATGGTCCCTTACTTATGTCACTTGTAATGAAAGGATTTATGTAATAATTTAATCAGGCTTAAGTAACACTTATTTCTAAGAATATCATGCTTCTATATTCATGGGTACAAAATAACACTCATACATACATTTCGCATATATATCATATCTAATAACACATGTCTAACAAAATACCTCAAAGTAACAATGAACATACAACTTCATTCAGCATATCATATTCATGAAAACACAAGCATACGTAGTATCCGTAAAAGCATACATGTGAGCACTCTTCCAAGTGATACGTGGAATTGTATCCCAAGTACAGACCGCATTACCGTCCATTCGGAATCAGCTACGGAATTTATGTCTGGGTTTCCATCCGATATATCACAAGAAATAATACTCCAAAGTCATCATGGCATAGGCATATGAATCGTAATGCGTTAAATCAAGACCAAGGCAAACGACGCAACCAATGGAATAAACATGCTTGAGTACTATCTCATGAACCTATTAACCAAATAACATGCTAACAGCCTAATCATGCTTGAATACAATCCCAAGAACACATGGAATGGATAAATGCAGGAATACAAATAATACGGTTGGCTATATAACACAAGAACGATCAACCAAGAGGCAATTATGCGTGAATATGATAAGACAGACTCAGTTCAGTGTGTTCGCGTTCGTGTAGCGTTCGTAAACGCGTTCGAACGGTAAACAGAAGGTTCGCGTTCGTGTAGCGTCCGAGAACGCGTTCGAACGGAACCAGACCTGATACATTATGAAACTAAGAAGGTGTGTGTGCGTTCGTATAGCGTTCGTAAATGCGTTCGAACGGTAAACAGAAGGTTCGCGTTCGTATGGCTTTTGATAACGCGTTCGAACGGAAAGGAAACAGAATGCTCGCGTTCGTATGGCGTTCGTGAACGCGTTCGAACGGAAGTGAGACCTGATGCATGACAAGGCAAAAATGCATGCGCGTTCGAGTTGCGTTCGTAAACACGTTCGAACGGGAACAGACCTGATGCATGAAATGGGACGCAATACATAAACAGTAAGATAAAGGGGCGCGGCGAAGTACTGCCGTAAAGGTGGCCTTTTGAGGGCTCTTGATCTCTCAAAGAGAGGACCTTTAGACCAACATAATAAGCCCATGCTCGTCACATCACATCATGCATACAAACATAAAGACAATCATACTATTCTAAGTATGTCCGATTGAACGTGTCTTGCATCCAACCGAACACACATCAACCGGCGCGGCAAAGCGTCGTGGTGAAGGATTTTAACCCCTCCAATTAGGGGACCTTTCATCGCACTTGCTAAGCCCATGCACTCGATCATATCATACGGGAATAAGCAACATACAGGATTTAAATGACAAGAAATAAATAAACCAAAGCAACTCCACACAAGAGAAGGTGCCGTTTACTCAGGTGGTACGTGGAGTTGTGTCCCATGTACAGACCGCACTACCGTCCATTCGGATTCGGCTACGGAATTTACGTCTGGGTTTCCATCCTATATACCACAAGAGACGACACTCTTCCATTTCATTCAAGCCACAACATGCATCCATAAACGACTCTCATGCGAATAGAATTCAATAATAATAATAAAAAAAATGAATATAAGCTAATGAAAATGTACCCTCAGGTCTAACCTTTTAAATCACCTCTCGGATGTACGGTACACGATCGTCGGAAGGGTGGATGCTCCGCAACTCTCCCGGTTCACTGGTTCACTGTTCTCGTTCGTTGTCTTTACTGTTTTGAGTCCGTTTTGCTACTGTTTCCTTGTGGTTTCGCTGCCGTCTCCTCTTTATCTTTTGCTTCCTTTTTTCTTGGGTGTGTTCTTCCTGTAATTTTTATGTGTGTTGTGTATGAGCTAGGGACTAGGGGTTGAGAAGGTTGGTGAAGGGTTCTTTTTATAGGCAAAGGGTTGGGCTTGACAAGGAAAGGGATTTGGCTAATTGAAGAGGGATTTGATTTGGTTTGGTTAAGGGAAGTCAAAGATTGAGGGGGGACAAATCTTGGCTAGATAGGGAAGGTTGAATATTTGATTGGCTTGGATTAGGAATAAAATATTTTAAGTTTTGGAATAATCTTATTAGATTGGGAATATAATTGGTTGATTGATTTTAATTAGGCATGATTATATTTTGATTTAGTATGTGATTTGTTTAATTTAGGCATGATTTTAGTTTAAGTTGGTAATTGTTTATTTTATGTTTGGTATATGTTTTATTTAATTATTTAATTAATTTAATTATTATCTTATTTAGTTAATGTTTTAATTAATATTTATTTATTTAAATTGGGATGTGTTTTATGGGCTTTGGGGGGCTAAATGGGCTGGATGTGAGGCTAGCAGCAAAACCAGAATTACCGACACCGTTCGAACGCATCATCGAACGCAGCACGAACGCCCGCAATCTGTTTGACGTTCGAACGTATACACGAACGTAGCACCAACGAAAACAGTGAACCTTGTTTATTCTGAATTTCCCCTTCCGATGTCCGTGACATAAAAGGTAGTGTCTCCAAAATGAGACTCATCATAGGGACTTTTGTGTAAAAATGCAGTGCCTACAGTCGCCCCCACTTTGATGGGACTTGTGTAATGTGCAACAGTGACAATCCTATCAAAGTTATGCAATGCATTTCTACTTACCTGGCTCGCCAGCTGCCACTTGACTTACCATGTGTCGAGTTGAGTTGATTTGGTGGTGAGGTGCTGCGACCCCTGGTTCATTCCCGAACCGTGCTCTATTTTTAGAGCGCCATTTTCGGCATCTTTCGTGTATGTGCTCCATTTTGGAGCGCCATTTCCGGCATTTGTTGTGTGTGTTCCATTTTGGAACGCCATTTTCGGCATCTGCTGTGTGTGTGTTCCATTTTGGAACGCCATTTTCGGCCTCTGTTGTGAGTGCTCCATTTTGGAGTGCCATTTCCGGCGTCTGTTGTGAGTGCTCCATTTTGGAGTGCCATTTCCGGCGTCTGTTGTGAGTGCTCCATTTTGGAGTGCCATTTCTGGCGTCTGTTGTGAGTGCTCCATTTTGGAGTGCCATTTTCGGCGTCTGTTGTGGTAGATTGTGGCTCATTTTTGAACCGTTACTTGATGAGATGGTCTTTGCTGCTATAAACCTGCGAACACGAAACAAACATTGCATGTATGTGATATGTATGCATGTATGCATGTATATGTATTATATTCGATGGGTTAGGCCTTCCTTGGTCCATTTCCGAACTGTGCTCCATTTTCGGAGTGCCGCTTCGGCGAGATGTGAAAGTAGTCCATTTTCGAACCATGCTCCATTTTCGGAGTGCCCTTTTCGGCAAGTGATGAGGTGATGGTCCATTTCGAACCATGCTCCATTTTCGGAGTGCCCTTTTCGGCAAGTGATGAGATGATGGTCCATTTCGAACCATACTCCATTTTCGGAGTGCCATTTTCGGCGAGATGTGAAAGTAGTCCATTTTCGAACCATGCTCCATTTTCGGAGTGCCCTTTTCGGCAAGTGATGAGATGATGGTCCATTTCGAACCATGCTCCATTTTCGGAGTGCCCTTTTCGGCAAGTGATGAGATGATGGTCCATTTCGAACCATGCTCCATTTTCGGAGCGCCATTTTCGGCGAGATGTGATAATGGTCCATTTCCGAACCGTGTTGATGAGAGATAGTCCATTTCCGAACCATGCCTGATATGAGAGTGGTCCATTTCTGAACCATTGCTGAGGAGAGATAGTCCTTTCCGAACCAATACTGATATGAGAGTGGTCTATTTCCGAACCGTTACTGATATGAGAGTGGTCCATTTTCGGACCGTTGCTGATGAGAGATGGTCCATTTCCGAACCGTTGCTGATGAGAGATGGTCCATTTCCGAACCGTTATTGATAAGAGATAGTCCATTTCCGAACCATTACTGACATGAGAGTGGGCCCCGCCCCCAGAGTACTATACCCCCGGTAGAACTAATACTGAACCAATGTGGGCCTCGCCCCCAGAATGCCATACCCGGCAGAAACTGATGCTGATGTGGGCCTTGCCCCCAGAATGCCATACCCGGCAGAAACTGATGCTGATGTGGGTCTTGCCCCCAGACTGATACTTATATGGGACTCGCCCCTAGACTGATACAGTGCTGTCGCTGTTTCTGATTGGCTTGTCTTTGCCGATTTCTCTATTTCTGCTTCAAAACCTGTGAATACAAAACAAAACAAACACAAAAGAATGCAAAGTATGTTACGTGTATGCATGCATGCATAAGTTTCTTATCCCGTTAGGTTAGGTCTTCTGCCAATTCTCTTGGTGACTGCTCGGTTTTCTCTCCCTCAGGCAGAGTACTACTTCATTCTTTCCATATTGATCGGCTCGGTGAACTCATTCCTTTCTAACAGTCTCACTGCCCCCTTTCCCAATTTCTGAATGGCTATCTCATCTTTTTGTTTTCTTATTCTGAGGATTCCCCGTGTTCATAGTACAAAGGTTGAATGCTTTTCTCAAATGTACTCATATTGCAGAAGAGATTCAGCGAAGTGAACGTCTTATTATCATTAAGAAAAGGTTTGAACAAAGAGACAAAATCAATGTCTTTAACAATGCAGGATCATAATTGAATAAGATCCGGGAAACAAACCCTCCATAATTTGCATCTTCGTCTTCACCCGTCTTTTTGCTTTCTTCGAACATCAGATTCTCCAACTGCAGTAGTTCTTTTTCCCATTCACTTCTCCTTTTTGCCACCTCCTCCCCGTCACTGTCCGAGAAGTTTTCCCAGAAATCCCCCATCTGCTTTATTTCATTTTTGTCACTGTTGTCCTGTATCTCCATGCGAGAAGTTTGATGGTTGTGGGTTTGGAAGGCAAGGTTGTCTGGTAGGCCAGTGTTGATCATATGTGTGGGTGGAGGTTTTCTATGTGTGTCGGGTTGTTCTTTTTCAGGGTCAGGTATTTTGTGTGAGTCTATGAGGTCCTGGATTTCGTGCCTAAGGCGGGTGCAATTGTTAGTTTCATGACCCTTTTGCTGATGGAAGTAACAATAAAGGTTCAGGTTAAGGTAGCATGGCACGAGGTTTGGAAGTGGTTTAGGCTCTAAGGGATATAAGAGTCCTTGCCTTTTCAGTTCTTTAAATACTTCCGACAAAGGTTTACCCAGATCGGAGAATTGTCTATTTCTGATGGGGGTAACCCCAGAGGGAGTGGGCTTGGTCCTTGAAGGTTTCCCAATGATTTTTCCATTCTGGTTGCACAACTTTCTATTATTGGCTACACGGGGTACAGTCAAACTGGCCACAACATTGGTCAAAACTTGCAATTGCTCAACAATCTCAGCTACTTTGATCTCCAATTGATCTAGGCGGGATCCCTCATCGGCGGATTCACTCATGCTTGTTGCAGTTCTTTTAGTGAGTCGTATCTCTTCCCTAACCCAACGGGAAACTATGATGGCTTTTGGAAAACAAAGGTTAGCATGATGCATGTATGCGTGAGGAGCATGAGATGCGTGTAACATATAGAACAGACTAAATCAATTAAAATTTTTAAACAAATCGGCCCATTATCATTTTAGAAGCTTTTGGGCTAACTGTCATAGGAGTGAACTCGTCCCAGTTTAAATGGCCCAACAAGTTCACATCTTATGGCAAAGAGCCCAACTAAATCCAAATGATAATGTTCCTAAACACAAACATATAATGAAGATAATGCAAACGTAATAATTTCTACAGTATGGCCCATCAACATTTCAGAAGCTTTGGGCCTAATAGTCATAAGGTACGAACTTGCCCCAGTTTAAATGGCCCAACAAGCCCGCATTTCTGACAATAGTCCAACTGCATCCAAATGAGGATGGTCCACAAGCACATACTCAAGGAAATAATTGCTACTTTAGCCAACCCGGTCCATTGGTGGGTTAGTAAGAGTATAGACAAAGGCTCTCACCGGCGAAGGATGGCCCACAACTAGGTCTCCCCACTCAAGGGTTCGAGCAACCAAGTGAGCGCACCATTTTTTATACACTAAGGTACGTGCCAATGAGCTATGGTGTATGACAGACTGTCAAATGGATTTCCCGTTGTAGATTCCCCAGAGGGAAGGTGGAGCGAGGCTCACTTAAATACCCAAGCCTCTTAGGCTCTTATCGCTTGGTGTCAGGAATAAACAACGAGTCCTCCAAATTAGTCCATCACAAAGGCTACGAGTAGATGGCCATATAGGTGTCTTCACAGCTTTTCCTTCTAGAAGGTAGTGAGTGAAGGAAGACATCAAACCATTACCTAGCCTCAAGTGCCCTTGATTAAACCCTCATTTTATCCATTATAGACATGGCCAATTAAAACATAAATCCAAACATTACAAGACAATATTTCGGGGCCAATTCTCTGTCCCCAGTGGAGTCGTCAGACTGTGGACAACAGAACCTGGGCGACACATGCTGTTCCTAGGCTCGCGGCCTAGTTGGGAGTACGGAGTAGCCAACAGAGGACTAAACCGGAGAATGATGGAGTCGCCACCCGGTGTGAACCGGGAAAATGAGATTTAAGGCCGCACTCACCCCTCGCAAGGGAAGACCTCAAACCGTTGGGTTCGGAATGGTCCCTTACTTATGTCACTTGTAATGAAAGGATTTATGTAATAATTTAATCAGGCTTAAGTAACACTTATTTCTAAGAATATCATGCTTCTATATTCATGGGTACAAAATAACACTCATACATACATTTCGCATATATCTCATATCTAATAACACATGTCTAACAAAATACCTCAAAGTAACAATGAAAATACAACTTCATTCAGCATATCATATTCATGAAAACACAAGCATACGTAGTATCCGCACAAGCATACATGTGAGCACTCTTCCAAGTGATACGTGGAATTGTATCCCAAGTACAGACCGCATTACCGTCTATTCGGAATCGGCTACGGAATTTATGTCTGGGTTTCCATCCGATATATCACAAGAAATAATACTCCAAAGTCATCATGGCATAGGCATATGAATCGTAATGCGTTAAATCAAGACCAAGGAGAACGACGCAACCAGGAATAAACATGCTTGAGTACTATCTCATGAACCTATTAACCAAATAACATGCTAACAGCCTAATCATGCTTGAATACAATCCCAAAAAACATGGAATGGATAAATGCAGAATACAAATAATACGGTTGGCTATATAACACAAGAACGATCAACCAAGAGGAAATTATGCGTGAATATGATAAGACAGACTCAGTTCAGTGTGTTCGCATTCGTGTAGCGTTCGTAAACGCGTTCGAACGGTAAACAGAAGGTTCGCGTTCGTGTAGCGTCCGAGAACGCGTTCGAACGGAACCAGACCTGATACATTATGAAACTAAGAAGGTGTGTGTGCGTTCGTGTAGCGTTCGTAAACGCGTTCGAACGGTAAACAGAAGGTTCGCGTTCGTATGGCGTTTGATAACGCGTTCGAACGGAAAGGAAACAGAATGCTCGCGTTCGTATGGCGTTCGTGAACGCGTTCGAACGGAAGTGAGACCTGATGCATGACAAGGCAAAAATGCATGCGCGTTCGAGTTGCGTTCGTAAACACGTTCGAACGGGAACAGACCTGATGCATGAAATTGGACGCAATACATAAACAGCAAGATAAAGGGGCGCGGCGAAGTACTGCCGTAAAGGTGGCCTTTTGAGGGCTCTTGATCTCTCAAAGCGAGGACCTTTAGACCAACATACTAAGCCCATGCGCGTCACATCACATCATGCATACAAACATAAAGACAATCATACTATTCTAAGTATGTCCGATTGAACGTGTCTTGCATCCAACCGAACACACATCAACCGGCACGGCAAAGCGTCGTGGTGAAGGATTTTAACCCCTCCAATTAGGGGACCTTTCATCGCACTTGCTAAGCCCATGCACTCGATCATATCATACGGGAATAAGCAACATACAGGATTTAAATGACAAGAAATAAATAAACCAAAGCAACTCCACACAAGAGAAGGTGCCGTTTACTCAGGTGGTACGTGGAGTTGTGTCCCATGTACAGACCGCACTACCGTCCATTCGGATTCGGCTACGGAATTTACGTCTGGGTTTCCATCCTATATACCACAAGAGACGACACTCTTCCATTTCATTCAAGCCACAACATGCATCCATAAACGACTCTCATGCGAATAGAATTCAATAATAATAATAAAAAAAATGAATATAAGCTAATGAAAATGTACCCTCAGGTCTAACCTTTTAAATCACCTCTCGGATGTACGGTACACGATCGTCGGAAGGGTGGATGCTCCGCAACTCTCCCGGTTCACTGGTTCACTGTTCTCGTTCGTTGTCTTTACTGTTTTGAGTCCGTTTTGCTACTGTTTCCTTGTGGTTTCGCTGCCGTCTCCTCTTTATCTTTTGCTTCCTTTTTTTCTTGGGTGTGTTCTTCCTGTAATTTTTATGTGTGTTGTGTATGAGCTAGGGACTAGGGACTAGAAGGTTGGTGAAGGGTTCTTTTTATAGGCAAAGGGTTGGGCTTGACAAGGAAAGGGATTTGGCTAATTGAAGAGGGATTTGATTTGGTTTGGTTAAGGGAAGTCAAAGATTGAGGGGGGACAAATCTTGGCTAGATAGGGAAGGTTGAATATTTGATTGGCTTGGATTAGGAATAAAATATTTTAAGTTTTGGGAATAATCTTATTAGATTGGGAATATAATTGGTTGATTGATTTTAATTAGGCATGATTATATTTTGATTTAGTATGTGATTTGTTTAATTTAGGCATGATTTTAGTTTAAGTTGGTAATTGTTTATTTTATGTTTGGTATATGTTTTATTTAATTATTTAATTAATTTAATTATTATCTTATTTAGTTAATGTTTTAATTAATATTTATTTATTTAAATTGGGATGTGTTTTATGGGCTTTGGGGGGCTAAATAGGCTGGATGTGAGGCTAGCAGCAAAACCAGAATTACCGACACCGTTCGAACACATCATCGAACGCAGCACGAACGCCCGCAATCTGTTTGACGTTCGAACGTATACACGAACGTAGCACCAACGAAAACAGTGAACCTTGTTTATTCTGAATTTCCCCTTCCGATGTCCGTTTCCCATGACCTCCGTGACTTAAAAGGTAGTGTCTCCAAAATGAGACTCATCATAGGGACTTATGTGTAAAAATGCAGTGCCTACATAGATCGGCTACACCACTTAAGGACGGATCATATCATCATGCTAGTCTCTCCACTTTGTGAACGCCCAGATTATTCACAAAACTATGACTAGAAATATTTGAGAGTAATGATTCTCATAAGGCGTGGAAGCCATCATCTTATTACTCCAAGGGCTTTATTACAGTGTTTGATGATTCATATAATTTATGTAATCGATGTCGATGGACAAGAAGTGATCTTGACTTTAGCCAACAAATCACAACTTGGACAAGACATGCGATATGGAACAAAGCCTTCATGATTCAAACACATCCGCGATAGACAAAGGTCTTGACTTTGGCCAAAAAACCAGTGCCAATCTTGGATCTTGAGAATGAATCATTCAATGGAAGGAAAAACGCTTAATATATGTTGAGGTTTTTCGTGTAATTGGCAACCAATTAATTATATTTGATTAGGTCTCATCATACACCATTAAACATGCTTTATAAAAGCATAATAAGGTGCGATAAATAAATTAATAATGATATGCGGATGGATATTTAAAACATCTTGTTCCTAGAACAAATCTCTCCATTTCCTCTCTCCCACTAGCACAAATCTTACTTCTACCCAATTATATAACACTTCTAATAAACCTCATTTACATTTAGGGGAATAGGTGAGAAGAGAAATACAAAGAGTCAATAGGTAATAGGTTGGACACGCAGGTCCAATTTAATAAATTCTAAATTTATTACAACAATTTCCAAAATTGCCCTCACCCATCTAATATCCATTCGATATACATTATTCATATATCACATCCATGTATTCACACAAAGCATGTTATCAATCAATCTAATCCAATTAATTAATCTGAAATTAATGACCATCCAATGTTCAAACAATGATTTGATTTGCGTGAGTCCAACTCGTTTTAACAATAAGTACTCAAAGTACGAATTATTGAATTATATCAAACTACAATATTAAATCCAATTTAATTTGTATTCAATACTAATTCTTTATTTAATTCCAAATTAAATAATTAGACTTTATTAATGAGCCTTTGCGACTTAGATTCTAAATCTAATCTTTACGGGTCTCAAAGCCCAATTAACATCCAATGTCAATTTAATTAAAGTTCAATGGGCTTTCAATTAATTTATAAGGCATCGAGTTTAGCAACCAAAGCCCAATAAGGAATCACCATTTGCCAAAAATCAATTTAGGACCAATTAAAATTTTAACGACCCATTTAATCATATTTGGACTTTATGGAAATGGTTTTAGGCCCAATTGGATCCAACCAATTAACCTAAACCAAAATTGGCCCAACCAAGCCCATTAAGCCCAAATACAACATTATTAGCCCAATTCCAAATTTAGCCCAACCAATTTAATCACAATTTTCCAAATATCACAATTAAATTATTTCAAGTGTATTAGCCATAATTAATTATTCAAATTAACATTTCCAAAATACCAATTTACATAATTAATCATGCTAATCATCATCAACACATGTCCAACATTATTGAATCAAAAATCAATTCATTTCCATGCTTTTATGTCACGGCAATAAGAGGGATTTTAAATCTGATTTCGATTTTAATCCAATTAAATCCTAAATCAATTTATCCCATAACTTCCAACTCATCCAATGATCAAAAGAACAAAAATACCATGACTTTAGGGCATCATCATCTCTCGGCCAAGCCAAAGAAAATGGGGAAAATTAATCCAATTCAATTTTCATCAAATTGATCATGCATAACTCTAAGTTATCATCATTCAAGCATATTCAAACAATCAATTTCATCAAATCATGCTCAAATCAATTTTACCCAAATTTTACCCTAATTCAAATTTCATGATTAATCAAGGCTCTGATACCATTGTTGGGTTTTCTAGGTCAAACCAAGATCTAATTAAGCGATGAAAAGTGCGAATACAACAAAGTAAAGTTGCGGAAATACTCACTTGATCGGCTTTGCGATGCAAAGAACACAAAAAAATCCTCCTTGAAGCTCTCGGCCAAGGTCTTTTGATGTGCTCCATGTGTTTCGGTCAACCCCATTTGTGTGCTCCAAGCTCCAAGCTTTGTGAATGGATTTCATGCTCATGAATGGGTTTCCCTATCACCTTTGTAAGACCCCTTGGATGTGCTAGCATCTTGGAAAAATTTGCCACAAATCTTCCCTTTTTGCTTCTTCTTGTTCTCGGCCAAGCCAAGAACTTAGAGAGAAAATGGCATGAATGCGATGAGTGGAGAGAGGAGAGGGGGAAGAAAAAGTGTGTTATGTATTTGGTTATTGATTTCAAAAATCAAATATCATTTTTCTAAATTCAAAATTTTTGGTACAAGACTTTAAAGTCTTCAACCACCCCTATCAATCACAAAAAGTGACAAGCATCACATCACTCAAAGTTGATGTGACTTCCATCATAAGAATGACTAATGATGTGACGTGTGATGTGACTTGTGGGCCCCACTTGATTCGAAATGCGGGCCCGCAAACACTCATGGGCTCGGGTTCGCTGATTCCGAATTAACGAATTTTCCGTTGCGACGTAATTAAATAAAATTTAATTAAATAATTATGCCTAGCAAAATTACTATTCACATCGCTAGCGAATTAATTCTAAATTAACTCGTTTGCCCGAATTAAAATCAAATTTTAATTCTGCATCGAAATCTAATTTCGTTTAATATATCGAATATATTATTTTATCGATTAATTCCAAATTAATCATTCTCTCTCTTTAAATAGTATTTTATCCCAGATAAAATATCTCTGAAATTAATCCCAGATTAATTTTATCTTTCTTATACTTAATCCCAGATTAATTATGTGCGAGTCATACGTCATCGGTGAATCTTCGGGAAGCGACCCATGAGATCCTCAGATATGTTGGCAGTAAATTCGGTCGTCGGACTATCCGAACACGTACGTACCTAGTACTATGTTTTTACCGATTTACAAGACATGGTTGGCTTCTAGCAAAGCACCGTGCCTACCAAATTCTCCAGAAATATTCTTAAAGGAATATGTAATCTGTATCAGGCGTAGTATACGTAGTATTGCGTATTGTGATCCAGTATCGAATGTCACATGCAAGGCCTGGGGCTGGAATTGTGTTTGCCTCGTACGAAGCACATATCGGATCTCTGGTAACTAGTCTCTATAATCGGATAATCATGACCTAGTCATATTATCCCGATGACTGCAGTACTAAAGAGTACTAGTTCCGTATCTTACGTGATCATCATCTCCATATGACTGGAGTGATACTTCCATCTTGACATCACACCCAATACACTACGATTCTCAATATACCCAGAAGAGGTGTACACAGAACCTGTTAAAGCCCTGGATGACCAAAACCAAAGTATATAGATTGTCGCAAGTATTAACAGTGCAAGTCTCAGGTTAAGACCAAATACACCTACCCTAATTCGGACTTCCATAGACACATAGTCATACTACCAATGGAATTCCAAGGGGTCTATCCAGAGCGAAGCTGCTTCCATACCATCGGTAAACACAACATCCTATTACACTTGCATGAGTATCCAATACCCAAATATATGAGAACTATGTCGTTATGCTCTCATAACACGCACAAATATAATACTAGTCTATTCCGCATTATCGATGTCCAATCTCGATAATACTACGACTAGGGATATTTTAATGATTAAACCTTAGTGGATTAATATTGTCTCATATCTTATTAATCTGGAACTAATCATATGGAATTTTATCATTTATATATCCCGGTAATCTAATTACAAATGATAAAAGAGCAATTTCCTTTGTCACATAGTTAATTTGTACAACAACACCATGTTCTGTACAAATAGTGATGCTATGGGTCATAATTGTCCAACATGGGCAGGATTATTATAGGTATAAATCAGTAAATTATGTGTGTAGCCAATACTCGCACATGAATCTTAGTTTTAACAGTTTTAACAAGATAACCATCAACGTAATTTTATAAATTATGTGTAAGGTTCGCCCAACTAGTTAGATATTTTCCGTTTTAGAAGCTTATCAGCTCAATAGCTCGTCTTGCCCCCTAACCGTTTTGTTCTTGACCGATGTGGCTCATCTCCGAACTCTTGGCCCAAAACGCGTCCAACTAATTAGGATAATCCTCTAATATCCTCATTGACACATCAATTGGGTGAGTTGGCTCTTATAACATTTGTAAGGTTCAGCCTGACTAGCCAAATATTATCCGCTTTAGAAGCCTACTAACCCGCCAGCCCAACGGCCCAGCCTGTCTTCCTTACGGTTTTGTACTTGGACAAGGTGGTCTATCTCTGAATTCTTAGCCCAAAACATGTCCAACTAGTTAAGGGGATATCTTAGTTATAAACACATCACCAAATTACATACCAAAATAATGAGATATTACATCATATGCAGGGGTTCTTGGTTGGGGGCTTCAAGGCCTACCGTTAATGCTCGACCGAAAACTCCCGCATGAGTCCTGGTTTGATAATATAGTCAGGATTATCGTTAATACAAGCCCGTAAAGTATCATAATTTATTATACATGGTCATGCAGATTACTCTGGGTGGTGATGTTTCACTAATCCCAACATTCAAGTTAGGCCACTTTTTTACAAAACTACTCATATAATGTATCATTGATCACGTTCTATATCCATTGAGTGTTATTGTGTTACCTGCCCAATTTCGGAGAATGTATAACGAGTTTTTAGGATACTTCGAGGGATCCGATATATTCTTTAGGGTGATTCGAGGTATCGTGGGCCTCTCAAAAATAATGTAAGTTGTGAAATTACCTACAAGCACTAGCGACAACAATTTATATATTCCCAAGAGGGGGTAGATTGGGTTATGACCTAAATATGCAGAAATAAAAATGTAACATCCCGCATAAGCCAGGATGCTACCGGCAGGAGACAGGCTAATCCTGCCTCCATAAGCCTCTGACTGTGACGAAATTTCGGCATGATGTATTCGTAACATCATGTAACCTGGCCTACAGCCAGCATCCATTTACAACATGAAAATAAAATCTCGGCCTCAGGCCGGTATCTCAACATCAATGCAATCTAAGGGCCCATCTAATATGAAATGCAGACATATATACACAATACACTCAGGGCTTCATGCCCGAAAATGCGTATATACAAAAACTTTTACAACTTTAAACTTATACAACTATACTTATAAACAACTCGACTCTTATACTCCCAAGACCTGGTGACTGGCTGACTGCAACGTGCTATCCGGCTCTTCAAGCTCTGGTGTCTGTGGTTGACCGATCAGGTCACCATCCTGCAAAACTCAAACACTGTTGTTGTGTGAGTCATAAGACTCAGTAAGTAACTATGCTCATTCCTTGAGTGTCAATCACATGCAAAGTCTGAATCTTGCTTCTTTAATAACCTGGCTGTCTATGTGATCATGGAAATATATATTATATCAGAACTAATTATTTACTCCTTATCTATTTCACCAACGTATTACTTGTTACCAATTCTTTATCTTATCACACACATACTTTAACTTCTGTTTATCTTGTACATTAACAAGCATCCAAATTAAATACATCAAGTTTCTATATCACTAACTAACAAATTAGAATCCATCACGCTTCTGCTGCGCTACTTTAATATCTCAGTACTTACCTGTTTATTCTTTGCTAATTCTGTTTGATTATTTACCTCACTCATCTTTCCTTTATTTCATTGAAATGTCATCAAATCGGAATTATAAAATATTCTTATTATGAAACATCCAATAAACTAGCATTAGCCAAATAAACAAGTGTATGAAACCATACAATCATATGTTAACTTCTTACAACTGTTCCTTCTATGTAAACATATAATACACGCAGGTATCAATCATAAACACATAAATGTAATCATGCTATCATGCTTCAATGTCAACTCTATGCATCTCGTATGTTAACTAGGATGTATGATTTATATGCACAACTTATAAGTTATACTGAACTTTGATTATGCCATATTTTTTTTTTTTTAGAAAATACTTCCTGAAAACTCTTTTCTGAAAAACTGTTTTACGAACTCTTTATGAAATCTGTCTTTCTGAAATATTATTTTCTAAAAACTGATCATCTGAAAACTGTTTCTGAAAACTGAAGTCTTTATCTGAAATCTTTATTTTTGAAAACTGAAATCTGTATCTGAAAACTGAAAACTTTCTCTGAGTTCTGTGTTTCTGTCTGAAAAACTGGACGTATGAGGGCGTTACGTATCGCCGTCCCCCCATACGCCTATCTGGAGGCAGAAGTGCAAAACCATGACTTTGGGGCGTTACGTATCGCCGTCCCCCAAAGCACGCCACTATTGTCTCATATCTGGTGGTCTTAGGGCGTTACGTATCGCCGTCCCCCAAGCCACAATCTGGAACTGGGGGTGCGGATTTATGATACCACCCAAGCTCAAACTGTGGGGTCTAGGGGCGTTGTGTATCGCTCATCCCCCTAGCCCCGGCTCGAGGATCTGAGAGCGTCCCCTCAGTCCTCCACATGTGCACATGTCTCTGAATCCGTCAATTCCATAATATCCGTCAATTCCAAACTGTCTCAAGTTGCATACTGGGGTGAGTTTTTCCCTCATGCCCCGAAAATATAAAACTCATGATCTGTATCTCAAAACTGTAAAACACTTTCTGAAATACATTCTCTTTTAAAAGCATTTAAAACATTTCTTCAAAACTCTTGAATTTCGAAATCATTTTTAGTTCAATTCAATTTCTGAGAATCAAAGTACACCAATATGCGTATGCAATTCTTATGCTTCCACTTATCCTTGACATTTTTATTTATTTACTTATCTTTAGGTTGTCATTGCTCATGTTCACACAGTCACACTATGTTCTTTGTATTCCCATTACTACCACAATCTCAAATCAGATTTTTCGTAAGCATATAAATACATATATAATAATTGCTTTGCTTATTTAAAGTTTCAATTAGTAATTTATTAATCTTGCATCCATTATTTCAGAAACCCCAAATTCCTAGGGTTACTGCTACTTTCGAATTCTCCCAATTCTATTTTTTTCTTTGTTTTTAAAAATTTCTTTCATAATTATATTAAATACCAATCCTAGATTACTTTTTAACACATTCCAACTCATCATCTTGCCCAAATTCGAAATTTAACCTAAAGCCCATATAACCAATTCAATCAAACTCAAGATAATTAAAGACATAGTGTACTTACAATTCTTGTCCAGGACTAAAATCAGAAACCCCAATTGCAGAATTCATCTTCCCTTCATTCTTTTTCACTCGGCCTGCCTCTATTTCTTTCTCTTCTCTCTCAGCTTCCATCTCTCTCTCAGTCTCTCTCTTTCTCTCTCTTCTTCCATTTCTCGGCTCAGCTCTCTCATTCTCGGTCTGCTTCTCTCCTTTCTCTGCTCTCTCCTTTCTCATCTTTTCTGGATTTCTCTCTTTTGTTCTGTTTCTGTTTTCTTCTTTTCTGATTTTGTGCGTGTGTACTGTGTATTATGCGTGTGTGGGTTAATTTATGTGTGGTGTGTTTTTAATACACGTGTGAGTGTGTGGAAATATCTAAGGGTTATTAATTTTTTTACAAGGCAAATCTCAAATTAATCCCTCTAGTTGGTTTTAATGAAAACCTATAATTAATTCCATGAAAAGTTCCTATTTTACCATAAAATAGTCCCCGTGTTCGGTCGCGACCTCATACGCAGAAAATAAAATTCACGCTACATGCTAAAATAACACGGGATGTTACAAAAAATCTTTACCGATTTTAAGTTATTTTACCGATTAAGCTTAAGGTATATTTTCTATAACAATAAATATTACCTATATGCAAGTTTCTAATATATAAGTAAATATAAAAATAAACTTGCGGTAATTAAAGAGTTAAGGGACAAAGAAAATAACACCATGAGTTATGGAGGTTAGGCCAACAATGCCTACGTCCACTTCCTTAATCCGCGCTTGAAGCTTTTCACTATCAATCGAGTTTTTACCGTGGCTCACCCGCAACCAAGAGTTTTACACAAGGTTCACTCCAAACTCTTACACTTTGAGTTTTAAATGTAGGCTCACTCACGAACCTTTACAATTACCCAAACGATGGGATTTCACAAACCACAAATGTTCTGAATAAGAAGTTTGTAAACACACTTGGGGACCCACAAAGATAAAGAAGATTATGTTAGTTACTTACCCAAGTGATCTAAGTTAACTACTAAAGATTAATAAGGTGTAGTTGTTGGACAATTATGACCCATAGCGTCACTATTTGTACAGATCATGGTGTTGTTGTACAAATTAACTATGTGACAAAGTAAATTGCTCTCTTATCATTTGTGATTAGATCACCAAGATGTATAAATGATAGGAGGTCCTTAGGATTAGTTCCTGGATTGAGATGATATGAGACAGTATCAATCCACGAAGGTTTAATCATTAAATATCCATAGTCGTAGTATTATCGAGATTGGACATTGAATATACTAGTATTACACTTGTGCGCGTTGTGAGGGCATAACGGCATAGTTCTCATATATTTGGGTATAGGATACTCATGCAAGTGCAGTAGGAGGTTTTTTTTTTACCGATGGTACGGAAAACAGCTTCACTCTGGATAGACCCCTCAGAATTCCATTGGTAGTATTACTATGTGTCTATGGAAGTCCGAATCAGGGTAGGTGTATTTGGTCTTAACCTGGGACTTGCACCGCTAATACTTGCGACAATCAATATACTTTGGTTTTGGTCATCCAGGGATTTAACAGGTTCTGTGTACGCCTCTGCTGGGTATATTGAGAATCGTAGTGTTGTTGGACAAAATGACCCATAGCGTCACTATTTGCACAGATCATTGTGTTGTTGTAGCAAATTAACTATGTGACAAGGAAATT
>SKCR01033769.1:0-114619 GCA_019454045.1 Zanthoxylum bungeanum
TTATTTAATTATCCAATTATCATATTCTGAAAAATTACACAAGAGATCAAATTTCTTGGTAATTACCGAATTGCCCCAAAACTTTGTTAATTGATTATTTTAGCCAAAAATTATCAAATATAATTTTGGATGATTCTAAATCATTTCTAAAATTTTTTTCAACACGTCTAATGCATCAAAATCATATTTAACACAAATCCCCAATTTTTGAGCAATTGTCGTGAGCACCCCAAAATTTCCAATTAATTGTAATTTTGTCCATTTTTTCAAAACATGCCAAGATCAAATCCAATTAACCTAAAATTTTATATGCATCATATTCATACCATAATACATCACATATATGAAAATCCCCAAATTTGGAGAGGGTTATGAACCCTAATTTTTCAATTTCATCAAATTGAGTAATTTTACCAAATCTTTAAAATCCAACACTTTAATCCATTCAATACTTCACCAATCTAGTCTCACCACTTTGAAACAACTCTAGAAAAATTCTAGGTCACCAAGGAGCGGCTTACCAACTCTACAATGACAACTTGATTTTCCAAAAATCAAAAGTGAAGCTTTGAAACCATTTCAAGCTTACTTATATGCATCAATCTTTCATTCAAGATCACAACCATAAAAACACTAACTATAAGAGTAGAGATAACATTAAAGCATCACAAAATGAAGCTAGCATGTTAGAAAAACATATTTCATGTTGAAGACTTTGAAGAAAAACTTACAAAAACATGATTTTTCCAAGCTTTCTTCTTTAGGCCTTCAAGCTTTTCTCTCGTCTTCTTTTATGTTTTATTTGGTATATAATGAACTTATTAAACCCTAAAAGATGAAACAAAACAATATATACTCTCCCAATAGCTTGGCCGAATTTGGAGACAATAATATCTAGATATTATATTTTTGTTTCATTTAAATTACAACTTGTCAACTTGTTTTCTAAATCATTACACTTTAATGAATTATTCAACTAAGTCAACAATTTCAACTTAAAAAATATAACAGTTATATTTAATTTAGGGTGATGGCCGAAATTAATATAAATAAAGGAAAAAATATTTCAACTTTAATAATTTAAAATAAATATCCAAGGAAGTCAAATCTAATTTGACTACCATTTCCTTTACTTTAAAGTCAAAAATAAACACTTATAATCATTTCCTAACTTTATCATTTGGTGAGATATTTATAATTTAATTATATTAATCATTTAACAATTAATTAATTAATTAAATATAAATATCTCAAATATATGTATTATATTTACTTTAAATATCTCAAATACATATATTAATGATATATGTCAAATACCTTTATTTGACAATTTATTAATGTGTATTTAATAATATCATATATTAAATACAAATACAATAATTAGGAAATGACGGTTCGGCCCGTTCGCATGTATTTTTCGTTTAACGTTTAAACGATTTATAAATAATCATCATTATTCATAAAAGTTGCCCTAGTGTTCTACGAGTATATTTCATTAGTGAGACTCTCTAGATTCAGGTATATCCGTCACAAAATCCAATTTCGTGTCCATAACTTACCCACCCGTAAATTATGACGACCACGGATAAACTCGCTGAATCATACAGGTTGAGGTCATTGCATACGTATAATCCCTCCGTCACAGGTATCCGGATAATCCCGGAGATATAATGTAAACGTCAAATCTCTATAGGTATTATCCCGTCGATGTTTCTATTAGCAATCTATAAATAACATTCGGAACTCACTTCCGAAGTATACTATGGCCATAGATTTAACTGATTGCTAATCACATATGGACTACCTATGCTCTGTACACAGAACTGACGGATCTTATCTTAACACACACAGGATATCCTGAGGATCGGTCCACACCCAACGAACAGGCGGAGGTCTGATCTAAATAGATCGGTGACGTGACTGCCATCTAAGTGTGGAGGATGTCTCATACATCCACAGTGGTATCTCAAGTCGAAGGACCACTATACTACTCAACTTGAGAAGATTCTTATTGACGTTGGTGTACCATCCATTAAGAATCTTCGGTGAGTCGTTCAATGTTTATCTATTATAAACACCTACACGTCTATACGAGTCTGCCTAGACTCATGGTTCATTGGGATAAACCATCGGACCAAGTCTCGATATACGACATGTACTGGTCTCAACGAATTTGACTAACCGACATGTGTTAGTGAATCTTGACCAGGAACTATATTTGATAATATACATTTAGCAGTGACACTTCCATTGTCAATTACAAATTACATTTGTAACTGTGTACTGTAATATATATTATCGGGCCTTTGTCTAATATATACATATCAATAAATCATATTTAGTTTCAATCTAATCGTAATCAGATCGAATACGTATATAAAAACAAGAGGTGCAACCATAAATAAGTAATATTATGGAAAATTGGATGTTCTTATTCATGAATCAGACATAAATACGGTCCGGATTGACGCTCTGAGCACCAACCCCAACAACTATCCCTTTGTAAAAGCAAAAAGAAATAAAAAAAAAAGAGGAAATTTACATGAGATTCAAGTGCAAAAGAGCCAATGAGGCCAAATTCAAAAGATAAGGGCGAGAACCCATCACTCGAAAGAGTTGTTAGTTATGAGCTCATGATAGTTATGATTAAAATAACATAGCATGCAACCAATGTTGCTTAATTTCAGGTCCTAGTGGTGCTGGGTTTGAACATCTATTTTTGTGGAATTGGTTTGTTAAGAGATGAATTTCTTTGGTTGTGTCCAGCTCATAAAACAAGGTCTTAAACCTTGATTCGTTGTATACTTATTTTTCACGTATGTGCTTGTTATGCTTTTGTGTTTATGTCATATGCATAAGTGTTGTATTTAGCCAAGGTTAAAATGATGTATATCGTTTCTTGTCATAAACAGCGGAATACTGACTGAGTATCATTGTATTTGCTTGAAGTGCTGTTTCAGTCAACTTTTTGATTTCTAAAAATTCTTTTTTACCTCATTGTGTGCTTGCGTGTGCTCCTTGTCATTGTATACCTTTTGTTTTGCATATCTATGAGTGTTTACTTCCCGTATGATTTAAAGCCAACTGTGTGGGTCTGTTAGTGAGAGGGAGTAAGTTATGTTTGCATATACTCTTGCATGACTTATCTCCTGTTGTTTATCCTGATACCTTCATCATTTGTCATTTCGTGACAAAAATGGAGAGTAGATTAAGGGAAGCATGAGAGTTAAGATTAAGGGGGAGAAGGATATCTACTGGTACATGCATGAGTTTTATACATGCTTTATATTATTCTTGATAATACCAATGATTTTCACGGTATATTATTGTTTGTTGATGTTACAGGTAAGCAGGTTTGTTGCTGAGGTGACATTATTTTGAAGACTACTTGGTTAGGTGTTAGATCGAGTCATAATGTAATATGTCACTGTTTTGATGGTTGACAGTTGTCTATTTTCTTTTTGGGTCTATTACCGTAGTCTTTGTATTAGGTAGTGTTTTGTCACAGAATGCCAAAATGAGGAGATTGTTAGTTCCATTTTTATTGGCATTGTCCGTGACAAAACAAGTTCAAATAAGTTGTAACAAGCCTTGAAGATCTTGGAGCAATTGGACTGATATTTGCCAAAGCTGGAGCATTTTCATTAGTGTTGCGTTCGTTACAGCTTTCGAACGTGTGGCGTTAGTGTCACGTTCTCCATTGGGTTCGAATAAAATATTCTAGGGAGCAAACGTTCGAGGAAGCGTTCAAATGAAACATTCTAGAGAGCCAGCGTTCATGGTGCGTTTGAATGAGTCTTTCCAGTGGGCATGCGTTCGTGGTGCGTTCGAGTAATCGTTTGAACGCGACTGCGATCTGAACTCGTTTTTTAACCTTTTCACTTTGAAAAACCATAAATCTTCACCCTACCTATAAATAGAACATATAGCCACCATCCCCAAGCGTTGAAACACAAATCCTTTGAGCCAAAATCCTTCAAAGCTTTCAATCTTATTTGATTCCACCATTGAAGACTTCTTTCATCTTCTTTGTCTTCTTTGTCAATGATGATAATCTCTCTTTGATAAACCTTCAACACAACCTTACCCAAAATTCCTAATCATTCAGAGTTCTTTAGGAGGAAGTTTGGTAGTCGGAGTTCCGGTGTTTAGAGTTGCAGAGACAATCCACTCAGAGACTTTAGAGGTTCTAAAGAAAACCGTGGGTTACGGGCTTGAGGAGTTCCTTGAGTTCTTGCAGTCTGGAGGTACTTGAGTCGGTGAAGTTGCCACCACAGGTCTTGACCATCGCTGTAAGTTTTTCTCTATATAGTGGATTGGGCCGGTAGCCGAGATATCTGGAGTGGTTTTTTACTCGTACGAGTTTTCCACTTCGTCATCAAAATTATTGTGTTGATTTTGTGTGATTGATTTTATTTGCTGCATTTATATTTTGCATTGAATTAATATTTTGGGGTTATATTATATTTGTTGGATATTGTGGTTGCTTGTTGAAATTCCATAATGACAATAGTTAGGACTTCTCTTGATTATTGTGATAATTTCTGCATAAGGTCAGAACCTAGGATAAACACGAACTTTCAAGTATTATAGATAATTTAACCCTTTAAAAAAGCTTTTCAAGCTCTACTCTCAGAAGCTCAAATTTTGGGCTTTTGCTAGTAGAAGTAAAATAGTTTTTTTAATCTTCAAAAGTTCTACTTTAAATGCAATCAAACACCACAAAATTTTTTGAAAAGAGCTTTTGAGATTAAAAAAACTATTTTACTTCCACTAGATACCATACCAAACACTTAAACAGGCACCGAACTGAAAACTAAATCCAAGGTCTTGTTTGTAGTGGCTAAAGACCTGATTAGAATAGGAAACCAGAAATATACTCCCACTTCGTGACACAAAAACTACTTGACAAGAAACTACTTTAGGAAAATGAAACCAAACAAAGTAGAAATACAACTCAAATGTGTAAAATATAACCTGAGTATACTAGAATGAGAGGAAAAAAAAAATAAATGACTTGTAACAAGCCTAGCTAGTTTGTCTTACAATAAATAGTCTATTAGAGGAACTTCTACAACTTTCTTCTCAGCTTTTCCTCCCTTTGCACGCAGTTTCTGTCTGATTCTCTTGATGGAAGCTTCTTTCATTGCAAACTCTTCCTTTTACAAATTAAATCTTTTGAGCATAATGACATTGAGTAGGATAGATATAATATAATTAGATTTACGGCGGGTTTGTCCTCCAAGCGAGTCTGCATTATTGTATTGAGAAAGTGTTAATGTGGCCTTTGGAGTTATATATAAACTAGTTTCAATCAAATAAAATTCTCACTTGTTGCAGATTATCTTGTCTCAAGAGAAGACCATTCAGAGACTTGATGAACTTGTGGGAAGTCTTCAGGACCAGTTGTGGCATTGCAGGGGAAACACCGTGACAAGAAATAGCACTGTAAGCCATATGACTGAGCATTTTATCGTGCGTGAACGGAAGCTGATCCTGGAGGACTAGGGAAGGGTCTTACAAGTAGCGGTCTTTGCCCGGCTTGGCTCGATAAGTATTTGAGTTTTACATGTGTTGTCCGTACTCGAACCGTTAAGAAAATATTAGGCTTGAGCTCAGCTCGAATTCGATTACTAAATAATTTGGCTTGGTGTGACACAATTAATTTAAGAAATTCAATTTTTATTTATTAACTTAATCAAATTTTTAAAAATTTCCCTACAAATTCAAATGTTTGTGATACACACACGATAACAAATAAGTTGTGTCAATATGATCCGAGTCGATTCTATTTCGAATAGTTTTTACGAGTCAAAAACAAGCCGAGTTGAGCTTTTGCGAGTCGGTCTCATTTAATAATTGAGCTATTATTTTCGAGTTCGAGTAACTCATTTATTAAACAAATCGATCTCGAATCAAGCCAGTTGCAAGTTGAGCTCGAGCTGTTCATGAACGACTCAATTCATTTACAGCCACTTACTAGCCTTTGTCAGATCATTAATGTAATTTTTTTTTTTTTTGGAAATATTGGAAACTCCGTCCCCAAACTACCCGACCCGGGTTTAAGCGGAGTAGGTAAAAACCCCGGCTGTCCTATGCTCTTACAAGAAATACACCCATTGGACTCGAACCCGGGACCTAATAACCAGTCATATGTCATTTGCTACCAAATCACACCCCTTGGGCTCATTAATGTAAGTTGCAAGTGGTAAAACTCTTTCTGTTAATCACTGAAGTTTCATTTAACATTTGTTCGATATACTTCATTTAGAATAGGAAAATTCATTATGTCAAAGGGCCAACGTTCCCATCTGAAATCATTGACAAGTGAAATGTTATTTGTGTTTTTGTGGTGATTTGTAACAACATCATACTAATAATAGATAGAATATCTGAGCAAGCTTGGGTATAACAAAACTGAGTATGATTTCATACCAGCATGAGCATGAAGTTATTTCTGCAAAATTAAATTTGAAAAAATGTTCAAAAAGTCAGGAAAAAAAAATACTTTGGTTTTATAATTTATGCCGAGGAAATAATTGAAACTGATAAACTGTTAGCGGGCTTCAGTTGGATACACTTGCTGTTAAAATTTTTCTTAGTCTAATTAAAGCTGATAAAATATGACGACCTATTAACTCAACACGAACGTAACACGAATGAATGAGCATTGAAAATTCGGGGTTATCCTAAGTTCTGACCCTATGCGGAATTATAAACAATAAGCAGGACAAGTCCTGTTACTGCTACTATGGAATAGAAACAAGCAATTACCAATTCAACCAACAACAATAAAATCCACAATATTAATCAATAATAGAAATTGCGGAAAAGTAAATCAATCACACAAAATTCAACACACTGATTTTGGTGACGAAGTGGAAAACTCTTCCGAGTAAAAAACCACTCCGGGTATAGGCTACCACCCGAATCCACTATATAGAGAAAAACTTACAGCGATGGTCAAGACCTATGGTGACAACTCCACCGACTCAAGTACCTCAATACTGCAAGAACTCAAGGCAACTCCTCAAGCCCGCGACCCACGGTTTTCTTCAGAACCTCTGAAGTCTCTGAGTAGATTATATCACCAATGACGCCGGAACTCCGACTACCAAACTTCCTCCTAAAGAACTCTAAAGGATTAGGGAATTTGGGTTAAGTTGTGTTGAAGGTTTATCAAAGAATGGATTTCACCATTAACAAAGAAGACAGGAGATTCAAAGAGTCTTCAAGGTGAATCAAAGAGAGTTGAAAGCTTTGAGAGTATTTGGCTCAAGAGAAATATGCTTCAACTAATGAGGATGGCGGCTAAGTGTTATATTTATAGGTGGGGTGAAAAGCTAGGGTTTTGCAGGCCAAAAACGCGTTCAGATCGCAGTCGCGTTCGAACGCTTACTAGAACGCTAAACGAACGCGTCCTTTTTGTGAAGACTCGTTCGAACGCCATCGAACGCACAACGAACGTGAGCTCTCTGGAATGCTCCCGTTCGAACCCCACAAGAACGTGCCTCGAACGTTTGCTCTCTGGAATGCGCCCGTTCGAACCCAATAGAGAACGTGACACTAACGCCAACCGTTCGAACACTGCAACGAACGCACCACGAACGTATGTCTGATGCACAGCAGCCAGAAACCAGTCCAATTGCACAAAGATCTTCAAGAAAGATTACAACTCAATTGAACTTGTTTTGTCACGGACACATGCCAATAAAAAAGGTGCTAACAATCTCCCCCTTTGGCATTCCGTGACAAAACACTACCTAATACAAAGACTACGGTAATAGACCCAAAAAGCAAAGTAGTCAACTGTCAACCATCAAAACAGTGACTTATTACAAATGGACTCGATCTAACACCTAACAAAGTAGTCTTGAAATTAATGTCACCGCAGCAACATACTTGCTACCTGAAACATCCACAAACAACAATATACCGTGAAAAGCATTGAGATAATCAAGTAAACCATAAAGCAGGTAAAAATCTCATACATGTACAAGTAGAAATCCTTCTCCCCCTTAATCTTAACTCCCCTTAAAACGGAGATATCTAAAGGATATTCTACGGCTCCCTCCTATATATTAAGGCTGTCCCCCTTAATATATTACTCTCCCCCTTTTTGTCACGAAATGACAAAGGATAAAAGAAACAGGAAAAATAACAGGAGAACATGAGAAAACACATGCAAGAGCATAAACAAACAGGAATTACTCCCCCTCACTAACAGGCACATAAAGTTAGCAAAATAAAACACGGGAAGTAAATCAAAACTCAGAAATGTGCACAAGAAAGAAGAGAAAAAAAAATTGGTATGCAATAACATATAACACACACAGGCACATACTGAGATAAATGAAAATCCTGTCAAAAACTGACTGAAACAACATTTCAAGCTGATACAATGATACCCAGTCAGTATTCAGCTGTTTATGACATGAAACAATATGCATCATTTTAAAAGTGGCTAAATATAACACTTATGCATATGACATAAACACCAAAGCATATAAAGCACTTGCGTGGAAAAATAAAGTGCATAACGAATCAAGGCTTAAGATCTTATTTTATGAGCTGGACACAGCCAAAGAAATCCATCTCTAAACAAACCAAGTCCACAAAATAGGTGTTCAAACCCAGCACCACTAGGACCTGAAAATAAGCAACATTGGTTGCATGCTATATTATTTACCCCAAAGATATCATGAGCTCATATTTAATAACTCTTTCGAGTGAAGGGTTTTTGCCCTTATCTTTTGAATTTGGCCATTTTGGCTCTTTTGCACTTGAGTCTCATTTTTTTTTTAAATATATTTCTTTTTACTTTTACAAGGGGATAACATGGTCATCTAGTCAAAGGTCACACTATTCAGTAAACAAAGTATGGTAGAAAATAGATTGCTATTCCAAAAACTCATACTTGCGACCAAGCCTTGACAAAATAAAAACGTGTATGTGAAGGTGCAAGCACAGGATATACCAAAGGTTTATATCACACACACTCAAGTATATAGAGCATCAAGAAAAATAAAAGCATATTATACATGCATAATCATATATCCTACATACCAGGATCACATGCACATGCTATTCATGCTCTAACAAGCCGTAAAAGAAAATAATTTTTTTTGTCTTTTTCATTTTCTATAATTTTTTTTGAATTTTTCAGATTTTAACAAATAAAAATAAAGACATAAACAGGCTTGTAAAACATCCAATGGTACGTGAAGTTGTATCCCGAGTGCAGATCATACGACCGGCCATTCGGAATCGGCTATGAAATTTAAGTCCGGGTTTCCATCCTAAATACCTAGGGACATATAACAAAAACAAGACACACACACACCCATATGCTGTGAAAACAAAATAAACGTGCAGAAACATAAAACACACGCATACACACATGCAATGGGAAGGTAAAGATGCATCTTTTAACCAGAGTTACACCGAAGTGCACTCTCATCATGTCCATCAGGACACGCAGAAGAAGATGGGAATTCATCTTGCTTCCTCACCCAAACCTTTCTAGGAACCTCATCCACTTGAGAATTCCTAGTCAACAAAGAAAGTTTCTCACTAAGAAATTGTGTCTGTTTAGTTAGTGCAGAAACTTGAGAAGCTAGATTTGAAGAATCAAATCTAGGCGACACACTCTTAGACCTTTTCTTTTGCTTGTGCAACATGAAGCACTTAGGCCTAATATGTCGAGCCTTGCCACAGTGGTGGCACACAGGCACAAACCTCGAATGAGAGCGAGGTTTTCCCATAACACCTCTAGATTGAGGTTGGGAGACAGGACGAGGAACAACAGGAGGAGAAACATGACTACACACAACAGGTTTCTTACCTAAGTCACGTTTAGCTGCAACATGCACAGCTTTAGAAGAAGACGCCTTATTATAGTTAGGCTCAGAAATAATATCTAACATACGGTCCACCTTTTTATTACCACTAGAAAATGCGGACAATTGGGTTCTAGCATCTTCAAGTTCGGTCTCTAATATTTGGACTCTATTAACTAGGCCTATGTTCCTCTCCTCTAGATCATCAACCATCAAAAGGCTTTGCTCAAGATTGGCTTGAGCCTCATTCTTTTCTAGCTCTGCAGCTTTCAGCCTTTTATTGACCTCTATGTTAGTCTTCTTAATAGCCAAACTCTCATTAAACAGTTCAACATAAGCTACCTGAAGACTTTCCTCATCTACAGACTCATCAAGAGAGACTTATGAATCATCATCATTAACCACAATCTCTCTCTCACCAGTCACACTAGCAGTAAAGGTAATAAAATTTTTCTTGCCTTTAGGAGACTCATCAGAAGAATAACCACCTTCTGAATCACTAGGAGAGGCAGCCATGGCTTTCTTGCCCTTAGCTCTGAGATATGTAGGGCACTCTGGTCGAATATGCCCATAGCCTTCACACTCATGGCATTGGACATCACGGGATCTACTACCCCTATCCTCTCTAGACTATTTTCTGCTATGCCTACTCTCTCTAGGCATAACCTCCCTATCTCTATTACTGCTATGGCCACTCTTCTTAAGTTTAAGAAATTTCTTAAACTTCTTTGCAAACAATGCCAAATCATGATCCGTGATGGTATCATCATCACTAAACGAATCATGCACAACTTCCTTAGCGATTTTCATCGCAAACGTTTTTGGCTCTCTAAAACCATGAAGCTTTTTCTCATAAACCTGCAGCTTTCCTACGAGTTCATCTAAATTAAGCTGATCGAGGTCATTACTTTCCTCGATGGCGGTGATTTTGGGTAGGAACTTATCAGGTAGGGATCTCAGGATTTTCCTAACTATCATACTGGTAGGAATAGTCTCACCTAGGTTAAAACTAGAGTTAACAATATCGTTAATCTCAGCATAAAACTCATCAAAAGTCTCATCTTCTTTCATTCTGGCGACCTCAAACCTAGTAGCTAAATCCTGGAGTCTATTATTTTTAACAGACAATGTGCCCTCATGCACAGTCTGCAGGATGTCCCAAGCATCCTTGGCTATCTCACACATTGAGATTCTCCTAAACTCAGCAGAACACACAGCACCATGTATGGCATTAACAGCCTTGTTGTTCCTATTGCTAGCATCAAATTCGTCCTTAGTCCAGGTCAATTTATCTTTAGGGGAAGAGACCCCATCAACAACAACAACGGGAGGTTTCCACCCGTGTTCAACAGACATCCAGACCCTCTCATTTAAGGACTTAAGGAACGCCTTCATGCGAACCTTCCAATGTAAATATTTTGTGCCATCAAAAAATGGCGAACAATTCAAGGGTTGACTACGTTCCATAACAAATGGGTCAAGGACCGAGTTCAGGCTCTGATACCAATTGAAAATTCGGGGTTATCCTAAGTTCTGACCCTATGCGGAATTATAAACAATAAGCAGGACAAGTCATGTTACTGCTACTATGGAATAGAAACAGGCAATTACCAATTCAACCAACAACAATAAAATCCACAATATTAATCAATAATAGAAATTGCGGAAAAGTAAATCAATCACACAAAATTCAACACACTGATTTTGGTGACGAAGTGGAAAACTCTTCCGAGTAAAAAACCACTCCGGGTATAGGCTACCACCCGAATCCACTATATAGAGAAAAACTTACAGCGATGGTCAAGACCTATGGTGGCAACTCCACTGACTCAAGTACCTCAATACTGCAAGAACTCAAGGCAACTCCTCAAGCCCGCGACCCACGGTTTTCTTCAGAACCTCTGAAGTCTCTGAGTAGATTATATCACCAATGACGCCGGAACTCCGACTACCAAACTTCCTCCTAAAGAACTCTAAGGGATTAGGGAATTTGGGTTAAGTTGTGTTGAAGGTTTATCAAAGAATGGATTTCACCATTAAAAAATAAGACATGAGATTCAAAGAGTCTTTAAGGTGAAATCAAAGAGAGTTGAAAGCTTTGAGAGTATTTGGCTCAAGAGAAATATGCTTCAACTAATGAGGATGGCGGCTAAGTGTTATATTTATAGGTGGGGTGAAAAGCTAGGGTTTTGCAGGCCAAAAACGCGTTCAGATCGCAGTCGCGTTCGAACGCTTACTAGAACGCTAAACGAACGCGTCCTTTCTGTGAAGACTCGTTCGAACGCCATCGAACGCACAACGAACGTGAGCTCTCTGGAATGCTCCCGTTCGAACCCCACAAGAACGTGCCTCGAACGTTTGCTCTCCGGAATGCGCCCGTTCGAACCCAATAGAGAACGTGACACTAACGCCAACCGTTTGAACACTGCAACGAACGCACCACGAACGTATGTCTGATGCACAGCAGCCAGAAACCAGTCCAATTGCAGAAAGATCTTTAAGAAAGATTACAACTCAATTGAACTTGTTTTGTCACGGACACATGCCAATAAAAAAGGTGCTAACAAGCATGTGTAGTTAAATTTTATATTTTTATTAAATAGATTGGATTGTGTCAACCTGATTAATAATCAGGTCGGGTTTGTGTTTCAAATTGTTAATTCGCTAACCCATTTGTGACATGATTATATGTAATTATTTTTTGTAAAATTATTTTGTAGGTTGTTATAATCAACACTCAAATTTGGGCATAATTTTCCTATTTTGTGAAGGATATATATTTTTTGTGGTGTTTTATTTGGTTGAAGTTTAGGTAAAACTCTGATAGGGTACTATTTTAATGGACTTTGTTGGTCTTTATAAAATATGGATTTTCATGATTTTAATTTTAACGTGTCTTTTATTAGTTTAAGCTTTTTTATTAAGTGAATTTTAATGCTATTAAATATTTAATTATGTATTATTTCTATCATTTTAGTAGGGATATATATTGTGTATGTGCAATTTGTATTAAGCGGGTCAACTAGATATATTTACACTAATTTAATATTAAACGAATTAATCGATCACTCATTTATCTTCTGTATCGGGTTATGTTAGCGACATAGTCGCATAATGGATTTTGATGATGCAACGAGAGTAAAGTCTTCGACGCGCCAAAGCAAGACATTACAAAAAGATGTCGAAGCACAACGGTGGTGAAGAGCGAAAAATGTGAAGACTTGCACACATTGAAGAATTTATGTGAAGTCTTAGCTTAGGGCTCTAATTGTAATGTGAATTGTTTATTCTAGTGCCTAAGCTCATGGGAAACATGCACATTCACTTAAATGTATTAGGTTCATGTACAAAATGCTTTAAAACCTTCATATTTGCATTTTTGGTACAGAGACCGGCATACCGGTCTCTTACCGATATCCATACCGGTGAGATGCTCTATTTTGCATGCTCACTAGAACCGGCACATACCATACCGGTAACTATCGGTCAACTTAAGGATTGCATGCTCACTGGAACCGGCACATACCAAACCAGTGTCCATACCGGCACCATACCGGTAAGCCCAACGGCTAGTTCCCTTACTGGAACCGGCATGACATAAATCGGTCATCATACCGGTAACCGTACCGGTCAAGCCCTTCATATTGCACACTCACTGGAACCGGCAAGGACCATACCGGTCCCCATACCGGTGACCATACCGGTCTAACAGCTAGTTTCTCCAAACGGTAACAAATCCGTTGGAGACCGGCATACCGGTGTCAAAGACCGGCATACCGGTCTCAAAAAGGGCTGTTGGGGCTTGTCTTGCATTTTACTATAAATTGAGCCCCAATTCGTTTTTACCAAATGTTAGAACCTTCATATCATTTCTTAGAGAGCAAAAACAAAAGTGTTTCATAAACCTTCATAATCATAAACACTCATACATCAAGCTCACACACACTACACTTTCATAAACATTTGTAGTGAGCTTAGATCATTTGGGTAAGCAACTCACACAATCTTCCTCATCTTTGTGAGTGCCCAAGTGTGTTTTACAACTTCTTATTCAAAACACTTGTGGTTTGTGAAATCTCATCGTTTGGGTAATTTGTAAAGGTTCGTGAGTGCGCCTACGTAGAAATCTCAAAGTGTAAGGGTTTGGAGTGCACCTTGTGCAAACTCTTGGTTACGAGTGAGCCACAGAAACTCGTTGATAGTGGAAATCTTCAAGCGCGGCTTGGGGGAGTGGACGTAGGCATTGTTGGCCGAACCACTATAAATCTCGCTGTCGTTTTCTCTATCCATTAATCTCTTTACATATTACAAGTTTTATTTATTACGTGCTTATTGATTAGAAACTTGCATATATGTAATTTTAATCCAATAGAGAAAATTGACCTTAAGCTTAATTGGTAAATTAACTTAAAATTGGCAAATATTTTTAATTATGTATATTTTAGCCATAACCCAATTCACCCACTCTCTTGGGTATATAGAGTCTGTTTGTCGCTAGTGCTTGTAGGAAATTTCATATTAACGCTTTGAATTTTTGACATGATTATTAATTGGATCGTGTTTTGGGTTACCTTAATTTTTAAAATTGACACGATACGGACACGACTCATTGACTCATTTTGTCACCTCTAACTGTAATGTATGCATGTGAGACGAAATAAGAATCATGTATGCTATCTTCAACCTATCCTTATGGTTTTTATACAATTATATTCATGTGTCACAAATAAGAATCATGTCTAGTTCTTTTTCCCATCTTCTCTTCCTCATGTCTTTGCCGGTTTGCTCCAATTACAATCCTTGCACAATTCTCAACTTGATGTTTAGTTGAAGTTAGAAATTACTTTAAAAAAAATTAAATTATTATCCGTCCATCTAAAAAGTGTTTCAATTTTTCAAATCGCCGCGCTAGTAGTTGGAAATTTAAGTAAAATGGCCATTTTGTTTTGAAGTGTATTTTTTGTTTTTCTTTTTGGAAAAATAAAATAAAATTTACCCATACTAAAATTTGTTCTATGTGCACTCAAATTTCTTTCAGGAATATAAAAACAAAATTAATATTTTTTTTTTGGAAATGTTGGAAATCCTGCAAGGGAAATTATAAGAAAAATTTTGATGTTGTAACACACACAACTTTGATGAAACATTCGCATAGCAGAACAAAAAAAAAAGAAGAAAGATTTCGAAACAAAGTGTTTACAAAGATGAAGCTAAAATGTCATAAATTTCACAGAGTATCATAGCTTAGGATTCCAATATAAGTGAATTCTTATTCGAGTGTTTTTAAGCTCTTAGGATTCATGCATATTCATATGGAGTATTTAAGGTCAAGTAAATAAAAGCCTTAAATCTTTTTTACCATGTACTGTGTATTGGAACCGGTATATCGATTCCTATACTGGCATACCGGTAACTGGGATCATGAAACCCAATTTCTGGAACCGGCATACCGATGACCGATCATAAGACACAGCTTCTAGAACTGGCATACCGGTGACTGACCAATAAGAATTAGGAAACCGGTCCATATACGACATATCGATCCCATACCAGTGAAGCTGAATGTTTTGCACACGTTCTGGAACCGGGACAATGCATACCGGTGTCCATACTAGTGACCGTACCGGTCAATAAAAGTGTTTGAATTCTCAACAGTCAAATTTTTAGGAGCCGTTTGAAGTGTCAAACCGGCATATTGTGCTGTCAGACCGGCATACCAGTCCCCGCACTAGATAATAGATCTTTCTAGTTTTCAGCCTATAAATTGAAGTTTAAATTTCACTTTTGATAAGAGAACACATACAAAGAAAAATACTACCTTTATACATCTTTTCCATACTCTTGAAAAGCTTCAAACATAATAAAAAAGTGTTTCAAAAATCATCAACATCTTTTATTCTCAAAAATTAAAAATCTCATTCTTTCATCTTTATATTCATTTTAGTGAGCTTAGTTTCATTTGGGTATAAAAGCTCACATTCAATCTTTATTGTAATCTTGTGTGAGTTCGTAAATTGTTGTAAAACTCTTTCTATTCAAACACTTGTGAAAATTCCTTATGTGAGTTGGTGTATACTCGCAAGGAAAAGTTTATTGTAAAGGTTCAGAGGAGTCTTGGAAGAAAAATCTCAGATTGTAAGAAGTTGTTAAAACTTAGTGGAGCCTTCAAGTAATACTTGAAGAGAGTGGATGTAGACAAACGAATTGGCCGAACCACTATAAAATCGATTTTCCGATTTTTCTTTTTTTCTCCTTATTTCATTTATTTTGCAATTCTATTCAAATTATATCTGTTAATTATATTAGTTGGTAAAACTATTATTATATATAGTTTAAAATTACAAAGAATTTGAATTTCACATTTATTTTTTAATCACCCAATTCATCCCCCTATTGGGTATAGCGTGTTTAAGACTTGTAGGTTTCAACCCCGCCGTCAAAAGACACGACTCGAGCTTAAGTGGAGCAGGTAAAACCCCCGGATACTCCAAGCTCTTACAAGAAATGTACTCATAGATTCGAACTCAGGACCTCTGATAATTAAGTTCTAAACCCTTTACCACCAAACTACACATCTTGGGGCACAAACAAAACTAAATTTAATAAAGAAGAAATGAGAAAAGGAAAAAAATGGTAGAAAATAAAAAATAAATATTCCCTTTTCATTTTCTCATTTTTACCCCTCTAATGTCTTCAAGTTTTAAAAGCGACGTGAAAATTTGATAAATTTGTAAACATTTGGTGGATTGCTGATAATTTAAAAAAATTTTAAGTTTTTTCAAAATTCGATTAAATATCCATTGATAATTTTCCAACAATTTATTATTGTAACTTGTATGGTTGGTAAAAAATTATGTCCCCAAGGGCATAATTTAGTTCGTTTTCAAATATTTTAATAAAATTTATCATCCGAATTCGAGTTTTTTTTTTTTTTTTTAAAATCGTGGGAAATTCTACCGCCAAACCATCTATTATGGGCTTAAGCGAAACGGGTAAAACATCCGGCTGTCTTAGACTCTTACAGGAAGCGCACCCCATGGATTTGAACCCAGGACCTCAAGATGAGATCCTGGACCCTATCCCCACCAAACCACACCCTTAGGGACCAACTCTTTTTGGGCATACTCAACTCTTTTTTTTTCCTCAAAAGGGGCAAAAAAAAAAAAAAAAAACTCTTACTTTTTTAGAAGCAAAAAAAAAGAAGAAAGTATAGTATTATTATAGACTACTGATTCAATGACCTTGTGACGAAATTTAGAACTCTAAATAAGAATAATATTTCTATATCCAACCAAAAGTTGCAACTTTCAAGTTAAAGGACCAAAGAAATGTAAAGGACATTCAACTTTCAAGTTGTCTCCACCTTATGACATAGGCCGGTGAAAATGAATACATGGATTTAACTGTGTATTATTTATACCAATTTAATTACTTGAACCAACACATCAAATTCAAGAGGCCTCCAAAGCATCTCCAATAATATTTCCTATCATCGGGACAGTTCTAATATATTCGAGACCTAAGTCGATTTTTATATTTTGAATTTATTGATCATATTATAATATTATAATAAAAAAGGAAAATTATTTCTGGTCTACCTTAAGTTAGGCGAAAGTCTGAAAATGTTATAATATTTTTCACTTCATTAATTTTTCATAGATGTTATAAAAGTATATATTTTTCCACTCGAAATTATAAATATGTATCTTATTCCACCTGAAAATATACAAAAATTTAACAAATTTTCAACTTAGAAATGTGGAAATTGATACATTTTTGAAACTTTGGGTAAAAAATGATAAAGTCAAAAATATTACAATATTTTCCAACTATTGCCTAATTTATGTGGACTGGAGATAATTTCCCTTAAAAAAAAAATTAGCCATTGGCCATTAAAATATTTTGATACTATAATTAAAAAAAATCTGGGGCTATAGACGGGAGAGCCAACCATGCCTACCGCACTCGTTTATCTATCTATATATATATATATATATATATATATATTTGATTCATTCTATCTATATTTTTGGAAAATGATAAGAAAATTAAAACAAGATTAAATGAGAATAAAAATATGATCAAAACGACGTC
Organism: Zanthoxylum bungeanum; assembly: GCA_019454045.1. NCBI lineage: Eukaryota > Viridiplantae > Streptophyta > Magnoliopsida > Sapindales > Rutaceae > Zanthoxylum > Zanthoxylum bungeanum. The sequence goes on from SKCR01033769.1 coordinate 17,934, forward strand.
GTTCTGATGATAAATGAAAATAAAAATAAAAATAAAAATAAATAAATAAATAATTCTAATAAAAATTTTGTCCTCCACCTCTATATCATTCCTCTCTTTTTTACCAGTAAAGCAATTATTAATGGCTACTCTAAGTACAGGCAACACCTCTTAAATATTGCTCCTGAAGATAGTTTTCCTAATATGATCTAGCTATTATGTATTTATTATATTGATATTTAATGTATAAGGCCCATTATGTAAAGTGGTACCACAAGTCCACAGCCTATCTGTTTATGACTTGTCGTAATAATACAGCGGGGAAATAAATATTTTGGTTCATCTTAGAAATTGATTTTTCCTGTTTTAAGTTTTTGAAAAATTACTAATGCATTGTTATATTTTTGTTACTAAAATATATATATATATATATATATATATATATATTTTTTTTTTTTTAAAAAAGGTAAATGTAATTTTAAAAAGTTTTTGAGAATATTTTATTTTAATATCTTTTTAAAAGTAATAAATAATCATTAGAGAGTACTTTTTAGCTGTTTTAAGTCACTTTCCAATATTGAATTTAGTTCTTCCAATTGATAAAATAACAAATTAATTATTTGCAAAAATTTACTTCTTATTGTATGAAAATTCGCAGAACCAGGGTTTAGAGCTAGAAGAAAAATATGCCCTAAAAACTAACTTTAATGACCATAAATCTAAAATAAAAACCAACATAGATCGAACTCTATGTGAGAAACTAATTACACAAAAGTTGAAAGTACAAAAAAAAAAAAAAAAAAAAAAGGGAAGAAGAAGAAGAAAAGAAAACAGAAAAGAAGATAAATATGAATTCCACTTAATAAAGAAGAGCTCACATAGATGAAATGAAAGTGTTTTGTATTTTTAGGTTGCAAAGGAATCATGTTTCCACTGTCAATATTTATTTAATATGAGTCTCATATTAGTCCAAACTTAATATTAAATCCTAATTCATGGCAAACAACGTAAGAGATTGAAAGTAAATTACATAATTTCTTGGAATTTGAATTTCTTTTTCATGTTTGCACCAAGTATTTAGGGTTAGTTTTTGTAGTACATATAGGGTCATTAAACAAGAAATCAACATGCAACAAACAAATCAAACCAGAAAAATGATCTAATATGCATAAACCCTAAAAAACCTTTAAAACTTAAGAATCAGAAAAACCTTGTTATAAAGACGAAAAACAATAGTCCGGATCGAGAAGATTCTCTATCCTTAAGAACTTATCGACCCCGTTTCAGTGCTCTACGGATTTGTGGCCAATGTTCTCCCAGGATAACCCGGATTCCTCTTGTTCAAGGTGAACTCCTTAACAAGATCTTGAACTTGGAATATTGTGTAATACTCTCTTGACTCAAGAAAACAATTCAGACTCTCACTTATACGAAGAAATTCGGATTTCATTTGTGTGTTTTAAAAGGAATATAATGACTTCCTTTTATAAGCATGGAAGGGTGCCTCAAGGGCACCCTTTGGGTTAGAGTGCAACCCTCATATGCATCCCTTGAGTATAGAACCATGTTACACACAAATGGAGGACATGTCCCTAAAGGGTACCAACCAAAGGACATGCCCCTCCTCTATCCAACACAAAATATTTGAATATTTGAAGAATTTACAACAATCCCCCACAATTTTTCAAATATTCATGAAGACACTTGAGGGAGTTTCCATGAACTAAAGCTGCATCGAAATAGGTAGCTTTCGCCTTGAACCTTTCCTAGTGAATGACAATCGGATTTACTTGGCAAACCAGTGACCCATAGTCTTGAACTGTTCTGCCGTTGGTGTAAACCAAGACAACTGCCAACACACAGCTTTACTTCGACCATTTCCCGTTCTACGGTTGTGTTCATTTCGGCCCTGAACAACGGTCCCAGATTCATCAAGTACTTTAGGGTAACCCGCCTTTAAAAGTTCCCATGGAAGCGGCCTCACTTCTTACTTGAAATAGGTGATCTACTATGAAGAGGTAATCTGCATTTACCCCCATTAGGACTCATCTCCTAATATAGTGATCATTAAAAGCCTTAGCTTATCCTAACAATGACAGACAGCACTCAGCGTCATTATCGGAATGCGAAAGAGTATAAAACTCTTCAGTGCTTGTTTTGAATTTCACAAAGTTTATGTTGTCCCTTTTGAACCTAGATTTTGGGATCTCCAGTCATCTAGGTTGGGTTTCCACAGTGACAATTCTTAGATTATAGGCTTCAAACTCATTCCCCTCGATGACTTATCAACTTGCTCTCGAGGTAAACCTTTAGTTAGTGGATCCGCTAAATTTCCTTCGACTCAACATAATTGATCGATATTATGCCACTTGAGAGCAGTTGACCTATGGTATTATGTCTCCGACGTATATGTCGAGACTTACCATTATACATTGTATTTTGGGCTCTCCCAATGGCCGATTGGCTGTCACAATGTAAGCTCATCGCTGGCACCGATTTGGGCCAACTAGGAATATCCTCCAGGAAGTTTCAAAGCCATTCCGCTTCTTCCTATATTTTTTCTAACGCTATGAACTCTGATTCCATAGTAGACCGGGCAATACATGTTTGCCTCGAGGATTTCCATGACACAGCTGCATTACCAAGTGTGAAAACAAATCCACTCGTAGATTTGGAATCCACTGTATCAAATATCCATTCAGCATCGCTGTATCCCTCTAGAACAGCAGGATATCTCTCATAATGTAGCCCATATTTTGAAGTTTCTCATACCTCAAAACTCTTACTATGGCTTTCCAGTGGTTATGTCCTGGATTGCTTGTATATCTGCTAAGTCTGTTCACAACTTGAGCGATATCAGTTCGTGTGCAATTCGTGAGATACATCAGACTTCCGATGATCCTCGAATACTCTAACTGCGATATGCTTGAGCCAATATTCTTTGATAGATGAAGAGTTAGGTTAGCTACTCCCAAATCTTTCATATCAAATTTGCTGGATAACACTTTCTTGGTAGACTGAATCAACTCATGATTATTACCAATTATCAGAATATCGTCTATATAGAGACATACAATGACATATCCTTTTTGAGTTGATTTGGTGTACATACACTTATCACACTCATCGGTTTTAAACCCACTTGACAATATCTCTTTGTCAATTTTCTCATGTCATTGTATAGGTGCTTGTTTTTAATCCGTACAAGAATTTTACAAGTTTGCACACCTTCTGTTCTCATCCAGGAACATTAAACCCTTCTGGTTGTTCCATGTAAATCTCTTCATCCAATTCACCACTCAAGAATGATGTCTTACATCATTTTGATGTATTTCAAGACCAAATATAGCTGCTATGGCTATGAGCATTCTTATCGATGTGATACGAATCACTGGTGAATAGGTGTCAAAGTAAACAAGGTATTCTTTTTGTCTATAACCTTTTATGACAATCCTTGCCTTGTACTTATCTATTGATCCATCCATTTTCATCTTTCCATTTGTAGCCCAGTGGCTTACAACCTGGAGGAAGATCAACCAACTCCCAAGTATGGTTCTGTAGGATTGAATCAATCTCACTGTTAATAGCCTCTTTCCACAGAGGTGCCTCCGGAGAAAACATTGCTTCTTTATAGCTTTGAGGCTCATTTTCTAACAAATATGTCAGAAAATCGATCTGACTCTTGGTCAACCTAATCACTGTCCTTGACAGTATTAACAGATCTTTTGAGAGACTCTCTTCTTTTTCTTTCCTTACAAGGAAATGTCTCTTCAAAAAATATTGCATTCATTGACTCAATCATCACATTTGGATTGATGTCAGGAATCTCATACTTGTGTACCAAGAATCGATACGCACTACTGTTGCAAGCATATCCGAAGAATATACAGTCAACAGTTTTGGGTCATATCCCACCTTCTTAGGTTTAGGAACCATCACCTTGGCAATTGGTAAGACACCCCCACATTTTCAGATATTTGTAGGAAGGTACATAGTCTTTCCACAACTCATATGGTGTCTTGTCCAATCTCATGTGAGGAAGCTTGTTCAGAACGTAGTTCGCGGAAGCAAGACTTTCCCCCCAAAAGTTCTGAGGTAAACCAGAACTAGTCAACATGGCATTCATCATTTCTTTTAACGTTTGGTTTTTACACTCAACAATCCCGTTTGTTGAGGAGAATAAGGAGCAGAGGTTTCGTGAATAATTCCGTGCACAGAAAAGTATTCACCGAATGATGAAACATATTCACCACCGCTATCACTCCTTATTATTTTGATTTCCTTGCCAAGTTGATTTGCAACTTCGTTCTCAGTGTATAAAGCTCTCAATAGCTTCAGCTTTACTCCTCAGTAAATACACCTAACAGAATCTTGTGCTGTCATCGATAAAAGTGAAACAGTACTTTTTACCGTCTCTTATTTGCACAATATTCATGTCACACACGTCAGTGTGTACAAGTTCCAAGGGTTCAGAACTTCGTTCTATGATGTTCTATGTATTTTTGCTTCAACACATGCCTCACACTTATGTTGGCTATCAATACAAATTTAGGTATAAGGTCCATATTAATTAATGTACGCATTGTATCATAATTAACATGTCCTAACCTCTCATGCCATACATTTTGTGACTCAATAATATAAGCAGAAGTTTCAGCTTTATTAATAGCACAATTGACAGTCATTGAAAAGGCCCTCAGCGAGGTATCCTTTTCCTACATAGACATCATTTTTTGTCAATACAATCTTGTCAGAAACAAATACAAACCCGAGACCGAGTTCTTCCGAATATCTGGAACATGCAAACATTCTTATATGTAAGCTCCATTCCAGATATCATTTTCAGAACTACTGTGCCTTGTCCAACCACTCTAGAGGTAGACGAGTTTCCCATTGTCAGATGATCGCCGCCATCGACCTTCTGATACGAGGAAAGCATCTTGCTATCAGCACAGATATGACGAGTAGCCCCAGTGTCTACCCACAATTCTCTCGGATACCCAACCAAGTTGGCTTCAGTTACCACTGCTGAGAAGTTCATTTCTGAAATCTCATCAGTTAATTGCTCATCTTCAGCGACATATGCCTAATTTTTCTTGTCCTTGTCCTGAGACTTCTTGTTTCTGCAGTCCTTTGTCATATGACCGCTCTTTTCACAGTTGTAGTACTTCCCCTTGAACTTCTTGTTCGCTTGGGAAGAATCAGCTCCACTGTTTCTCTTCTTGCTACCCTTTACACCCCCAATGATGTTGGCCTTAGACTCCATAGTCTTGTAGTTGGCCTTCTTGGACATCTGTTGTCATGTTCGATTCTCAATCGAACTCCAAGGTCTTCAATGCTCATCTGCTTCTTTTTGTGTTTCAGATAGCTCCTAAAGTCCTTCCATGATGGAGTCAACTTTTCAATTATGGTGGCAACTTGAAATTTCTCACAGAGTTTCATTCCTTCATTCAGTATTTCATGAATGATCAACTACAGTTCACCCAACTAAGACATCATTCTACCCACGATAAATTTCTTTTGTCCGGCATCCTCGGTTTTGTATTTCTTCTCGAGAGATTCCCAGAGAATCTTCGCAGAAGACATGCCTTAGTACACAATGTACAGGGTATTTTCAAGACCACCGATAAGGTAGTTATTGCATATGAAGTCGCCAGACGACCATGTCTCTTCTCGCAGTTCCTTGGCTGCCTTTGATTCACCCTCCACAGGACCCAGAGGATCTTTGAGGTACTTATTTGAGGTACTTAGCCAACTGCAGAGTTGTTAGGTAGAACAATATTTTTCTCTGCCACTGTTTGAAGTTTGCCCCACCAAACTTCTCCAGATTTTCTCCATGAGAGACCAGTACTATGATGTTTCCGCTTGGAAAAATCAACAGGGGTCAATACGTCTACAAAAGATAAATTGCACAACGATCAACAAATGATCTTGTTCAAAGTGATATACTAAGTAACCACTTGTTGTTCTATTGGACGGTGGTTCCAATAAACACAAGTCCTTAAATTTCAACTAAAGATTCTTTAGAAAAATGAATAAACAAATATTCCCAGAGGACGAGGGGGGTCCGGAGTAACCACTTAGATCCCTTACCACTTAGGCTCTTATCGCCTTTTTGACAGAATATTCTTTAAACACTTTTTCAATAAGATCTTTTAGCAATTCAAACCCAATATTACACTTATTCAATAGCACAAACTGTATACGATATGTGTAGATATATGTGTAAGTGTCAATCAAGATTGGATGAAATTACTTGTGTAAAATTACACTTTAAATTCTCAACCAAGTATGCAACACACAATAAATTTTTCAACTTTATCACTAAGTGTATGCTTGTGATAATTGAACAACCTAATAATAACTTAAATCTATACTACCAAGATTATAGTGATTCAGTATATGATTCACTAAGTTAATATTAATATAAGTCTTTGCAGTTTATAACAATTCCAGGACTATTTCGTTAGTGTCGCGTTTGTATTTACGTGTTCGAACGTTCTTACGAATTTTCAGATTTTTTCCTTCGTGTGCGTCGGGCGTTCGAACGCCCTACGGGTTTCTCATGCATAGTCTGTATTTTTTTCCAGAAATTTTCTTAACTACGCATGCGATTTACTACTTAACAACACTAGTCGATAAGTTCTTAAGATTGTAGTACATATAATGTCATTAAACAAGAAATCAACATGCAATAAACAAATCAAACCAGAAAATAGATCTAATATGCATAAACCCTAAAAAAACCTTTAAAACTTGAGAATCAGAAAAACCTTATTATAAAGATGAAAAACAGTAGTCCGGATCGAGAAGATTCTATGTCCTTAAGAACTTATCGGCCCCGTTTCAGTGCTCTACGGATTTGTGGCCAATGTTCTCCCAGGATAACCCGGATTCCTCTTGTTCAAGGTACACTCCTTAACAAGATCTTGAACTTGGAATATGGTGAAATACTCTATTAACTCAAGAAAGCAATTCAGACTCTCACTTGTAGGAAGAAATTCGGATTTCATTTGTGTGATTTAAAATAAACATAATGTCTTCCTTTTATAAGCATGGAATGGTGCCTCAAGGGCACCCTTTGGGTTAGAGTGCAACCCTCTAAAGGGTTGCACCCCTCCTATGCATCCCTTAAGCATAGAACCATGTTACACACAAATGGAGGACATGTCCCTAAGGGGTACCAACCAAAGGACATGTCCCTCCTCAATCCAACACAAAATATTTGAATATTTGAAGAATTTACAACAGTTTTGGAGTGGTACAAATATAATATTTTTATCTCGTAGCACTTTCTTCAGTAGCACTTACTCACAAAATCAATTTATATTTACTTGAGTAATAAAAATTACTTCTAGATAATTTTAATATATTATTAATATTTAGTTAATGTGTTAGAAATGATCAAAATAGACATTGTACACAAATTACTCTGTGTGAAGATCTTCATATAGCCTGTCACATGTTAGAAATTAGTCGGACAATCGATTGTGACGATTGTTTTTATCCAATAACATGTGTCATTATTTTATTGGCTCGTATATGTATATAATTATTAAAGGATAACTTTAGAATTCTAAAAATATTATATGTCACTCCATGTGCTACTTGAGAGAATCACATAATTAGGTGCCATCTCAAAAAGCACCTCTAGTGCTTTTGAAATGAGACAAATATTTTTCATAATCATTGTTGAAAAAATATTTTTATGGCATTAAAAAGAACTGCAAACGAGCTCTTAATTTCTAGTCGCATAATTTTTCCCCTTATATAGTGATGATAATTTTTTCTAATTATACGTATTGAATTATTCTCAGATTCCGCAATATGTGAAACCTATATATTGAATTATCCTTTTAACGCTGCATGTGATTAATATTAGAGATAAGATTAACATCGCTTCTTTTATTTAATTTCAAGTGTGAAATATCTGTTATTATTAATTTATGCCTAATTTATGTGGACCGGAGATAATTTCCCTTATAAAAAAAAAATTAGCCATTGGCCATTAAATCATTTTGATACTATAATTAAAAAAAATATGGGGCTATAGACGGGAGAGCCAACCATGCCTACCACACTCGTTTATCTATCTATATATATATATTTGATTCATTCTATCTATATTTTTGGAAAATGATAAGAAAATTAAAACAAGATTAAATGAGAATAAAAATATGATCAAAACGACGTCGTTCTGATGATAAATGAAAATAAAAATAAAAATAAAAAAATAATAATTCTAATAAAAATTTTGTCCTCCACCTCTATATCATTCCTCTCTTTTTTACCAGTAAAGCAATTATTAATGGCTACTCTAAGTACAGGCAACACCTCTTAAATATTGCTCCTGAAGATAGTTTTCCTAATATGATCTAGCTATTATGTATTTATTATATTGATATTTAATGTATAAGGCCCATTATGTAAAGTGGTACCACAAGTCCACAGCCTATCTGTTTATGACTTGTCGTAATAATACAGCGGGGAAATAAATATTTTGGTTCATCTTAGAAATTGATTTTTCCTGTTTTAAGTTTTTGAAAAATTACTAATGCATTGTTATATTTTTGGTACTAAAATATATATATATATATATATATATATATATATATTTTTTTTTAAAAAAGGTAATGTAATTTTAAAAAGTTTTTGAGAATATTTTATTTTAATATCTTTTTAAAAGTAATAAATAATCATTAGAGAGTACTTTTTAGCTGTTTTAAGTCACTTTCCAATATTGAATTTAGTTCTTCCAATTGATAAAATAACAAATTAATTATTTGCAAAAATTTACTTCTTATTGTATGAAAATTCGCAGAACCAGGGTTTAGAGCTAGAAGAAAAATATGCCCTAAAAACTAACTTTAATGACCATAAATCTAAAATAAAAACCAACATAGATCGAACTCTATGTGAGAAACTAATTACACAAAAGTTGAAAGTACAAAAAAAAAAAAAAAAAAAAAAGGGAAGAAGAAGAAGAAAAGAAAACAGAAAAGAAGATAAATATGAATTCCACTTAATAAAGAAGAGCTCACATAGATGAAATGAAAGTGTTTTGTATTTTTAGGTTGCAAAGGAATCATGTTTCCACTGTCAATATTTATTTAATATGAGTCTCATATTAGTCCAAACTTAATATTAAATCCTAATTCATGGCAAACAACGTAAGAGATTGAAAGTAAATTACATAATTTCTTGGAATTTGAATTTCTTTTTCATGTTTGCACCAAGTATTTAGGGTTAGTTTTGGAGTGGTACAAAAATAATATTTTTATCTCGTAGAACTTTCTTCAGTAGCACTTACTCACAAAATCAATTTATATTTACTTGAGTAATAAAAATTACTTCTAGATAATTTTAATATATTATTAATATTTAGTTAATGTGTTAGAAATTATCAAAATAGGCATTGTACACAAATTAATCCGTGTGAAGATCTTCAGATAGCCTGTCACATGTTAGAAATCGTCGGACAGTCGATTGTGATAATTGTTTTTATCCAATAACACGTGTCATTATTTTATTGGCTCGTATATCTATATAATTATTAAAGGATATCTTTAGAATTCTAAAAATATTATATGTCACTCCATGTGCTACTTGAGAGAATCACATAATTAGCACCTCTAGTGCTTTTGAAATGAGACAAATATTTTTCATAATCATTGTTGAAAAAATATTTTTATGGCATTAAAAAGAACTGCAAACGAGCTCTTAATTTCTAGTCGCATAATTTTTTCCTCCTTATATAGTGATGATAATTTTTTCTAATTATACGTATTGAATTATTCTCAGATTCCGCAATATGTGAAACCTATATATTGAATTATCCTTTTAACGCTGCATGTGATTAATATTAGAGATAAGATTAACATCGCTTCTTTTATTTAATTTCAAGTGTGAAATATCTGTTATTATTAATTTTTTGATATAAAATATCATTTTTTTTTCATAAATTACCGTAGACAAAGGAAACCTGATATATTTTTGAATTTTAAGTTACTTTTATTTCGACATATGATAATTTCCTTAGGTCTATTTTAACATTATACGAATGAAAATGGAAAATCCAATGCAATTAAGAATGAAATTAATGTAAGGACATGTGATAATAAATCTATAGGACCACATCAATTTATGCAACAATAATTATACAAAGAGTGTATCTCTTTGCAACTCATGTTCAAAACGAGAACAATTTATAGAATTTTTCCAGCCTGGAGCTTTTGAATGGCTCTAAGTACGTGTGTATATGTGTGTGTATATATCTATATTTAATGAGTTGTAAATATAATTAATGCATGATGAAATGAACATTAATGTCCCTGAACCATTAAAATAATTAAAATCATATTATGAATGTTTAGATACTCTTGGTCTCACAATAGGAAAACATATGAGCCCTAGCTCCTTAATTAGGATATGTCAATATCAAAACTGTACAATAATTTATGATGTTGGTAAACATTACAAGATTATATTGTATAGGTTGTCACCATTTATTAAAAAATTTATTTCATTATTATCGGCCAAAGAATTTCACGAGTAATTATTTGATATAATAGAGGTACGAGTGACATGACACTACCAATTAATAAGTATATGACATATATAATTGTGCAAAATATAATTACTATTTTGTTGTCGGTTGATTTTAGTCTCAGGGGCAATAATGGTCCTTTGCTCCCGAGACAATCCTCCTGCAACTGTGAATTTGTTTTGTTATGGGAAACCAAAAGCAAATTTGGCAAAAGACAGATAAATACACCAATCAACAAAAGAGATTTAACGTAGTTCGGCGGATCATATCTAACCTACATCCACAGGCACAGAAAGAACGATATTTTATTACTGAGATACGCTTCTCTGATTTACTTTTCTTTTTACAGGTCTAATCGTCCCCCTTTTACGTATGCTTTCCCCTCATATTTATACTAGCAAAGAAACAGTTTCCTCTTCCCATAAGGATTCTTAGTCGAAACTACCTTCACTTCCTCTATCCTATTAGGACACTGACTTATCAGTTTTCCCCATGAAAGTATGATAACTTATCATCTTATCCATAAAAATAGGATGTCTTATCTTCTGGAGCATATCTCGCCATATGCTCGGTCTTCATGAGGTCGGTCACAATGGTCATTTCTCTGAGAATGCTGCTGTCAATCTGATAATGCCCGGTCACCCGAGCTAAAACGGTCGTTCACCAATCATCAAGTGCTCGCCCCTAACCGTTGGCACATGCATCATCGAATGGTCGGGTCGGCACTAATGGTCTCAATCAGGAAGGGAGTTACCCTTTTACCCCTGCCGTACTGCTCGAATATCATAGCGCCTGAAAATACAATCAACATCTGTCCCCTAGTTCTCGGTTCCAACGAGTATACAAGTTGGTGCCGGGAACTATAAAAAAAAAGAAGTACTCCTGACGGACTGATGGCTGACCTTTTTGAGAAGTTTATCGACCTGTCACCACCATGTCTTCGGTACGACTAAGATGCTCGGTTCGGTCTCTTTTCTCGCCAAAACCAAATCTTTCCGTTGCCCTTCCGGAGACTCTCTCGAGACACGCAAACATCACATCCATTTAAATGCCCATCAAATCATCTCTAGGGTTTAACCTAAGCCTGACACTTGTCAAACATCATCCGGCTTCCCTCTAAAAGCAAACAAAATCGACCGTTCACTGCCGACACCAAAATACATCCACTCTCAACCGTTCATTCAACTCTGACAAATCGCTTCCGAAGTCGACAAATGGCACACATCTGGGGCTCATTCTTGATCTAACGGTCATAAATGCTCCGACGTGACTATAGGCAGACGAAGCGATCACCTTGCGTTAGTTTGGAAAAAAATTTGAACTTCATCAATATGCAAAAACTCTCATCTCTCCAACTGCGACCCATCCGATTAGTGCGACCAAAGCTCTCAAAGCACTCTTCCAGCTTTCGAAAAGAATCAAGTAAGTCTCTGAACGACCCTCTTGGTTTGTACTTGTTGTTTCGTTTTTTTTTTTTGTGTGGTGGAGTATGTCTGGATTTTGGGTTGTTCTGGGTTCTGTGTCTTGCTCGACGTTGCTATGGAGAGATTTATGGTTTGATGGATGTTGTTAGGTGACCGGCGTAAATACACACGTATAACGCAAGCGTACGTATCGTTCAAGTAGTATAAAAAGTATCGATCCCACGAGGACTTAATATCTAAACTATTAATTTTATGAAGTCAAATGATTACTAGTATCTAACGGATTTGATTGATTAATTTGAAATTGTGACGATTCTAAATTTAAAAGCAAGTAAATAAGATTGTCGAAAGTAGGTTTTAATTCAATATTAAAAACTATCTAGGGTTGTGATTTCTTTTAATATAATTTTAAAGATGAAGTGGTTATCTTAAAGTTGGGTAATATATTGATTTATTAACCTGTAACACTAAATTATGTAAAAGTCTCTTCCGATGGTCAATTACAAATACCTAGTATAATCCAATTGAACCATATATCTATGTCAACCAAATTACCTAGATTCATTAAGATTAAGTTCCAATTAAGGCTACCCCGGCCCGACAGGTATATTCTTATCATGTAAGGAAATCTATTAAAGGGTTATCTATCCTCAAGGAAGATCGTGGGCTATTGAGTCTGAGGTCTTAAACTTAAAATCCCTATGTCTAGTTCATTTTAAGTTTACATAATCAATTTTATTAATGGCCAGTTAATTAAAAAGCATTAAGATTAAGACTCAATAAATAAATCTTTATATTACCCAAACTATAATCTAACCCCTTATAAACCAGTGATATTAGAATTCATCACAACCCTAGATAACTTATTTAGTTACAACACATAACTAGGGCTGGTAAAAACTTGAAAATAAAAGATATGAAGTAAAAATGCGGTAAAGTAAATACTGAAAAGTAAATTACAATAAAATAAAATGCTAAGGTAAAAGGAATTACTTTTACTACTACTAATTTAGATATCTCCCATAAACTAATATATAAACTTGTGATAATATTACCACCCGACCAATCTGGCGGTATCTTGATTAAGTCAAATTAAGTCCAACCAGCCATTAAGGCGGTAATATTTGTCAATAAACCAGCCATAAAGGCGGAACCAAAATTAAATTACCAACCGACCAATCTGGCGGCATCCTTGATTAGTCAGGTTTAAACCAGATTAAAATTAAATTACCAACCGACCAATATAGTGGTATCCTTTTTAAGTCAAATTTTAAATAGTGAATATATTATTTTTAAGGGAGATTAATCTAAATAGCAATAGTAAAAGAATTACCTTTCACCCTAGCTGAGGAAGTTACATCCTCATGGTGAATAGTAAAAATTGTAAAAAGTAAAGAAAGTAAATTACTATTATTACAAAAAGTAATTAAAATTTAATTACAAAACTTAAATTAAAGACACTAGAGAGAGAAACTCCCTATTTACATCAAAGAAATGAGAGAGAATGGTACAACAAAATCTGAAATCTCGAGCTGAATTTATAGGCCTCGGTGGGGTTCCAGCGTCGCGACGCCAAGGCCTTTGGCGTCGCTACGCCAGCTGCAGTTGGCGTGGCATGCTCTGGTTTTGACATGTGGCAATTCGGATAAGAAGATAAGGCGACACGTGGCGAGGCGGCTGACAACTCAATAATTGATGTTGACGTGGCGCTGACGTGGCAAGGCGGCTGAGAGAAATTGTCGGCACCGTAGGATTGTGACATGTGGCGACACATGTCATGCTGTGATTGGCTGATGATGACGTGGCATGTTGACTCGGTTGACCTGCTGACGTGGCAAGACGCGTGGAAGAGTTGACTCGTTGACCGGATGACGTGGCGACACATAGGATGACATGTGGCACACGTGGAAATAGTAATTGTCGGCAACGTAGGATGATGACATGTGGCACGGCGCACGTTAGCAGATCGGCTGTGATGGTGACACGTGGTACGGCGCACGTTAGCAAAGTCAAACTTCTCAAATTCTGACCCGTTGACCCAGCGCACATTAGCATGACTTGGTGCACGTTAGGCGTCGCGACGCGCCAAAATTACCGAAATGCCCTTTTTGCCAATTTTCCTGTTTTGCTCCAAATCACCTCCAAAATGACCTGAAACTTTATTTATCTACAAAATAACACAAAACACATCAAAATATTCACAAGACTCAAGAAACTATACAAAATATTAGGTTAAATGAGTGGGAAATAGTGATATAAATATCACTCATCACACCCCCAAACCTAACATTTTGCTAGTCCTCGAGCAAAACACAGAATAACATAAACATCTGTAAAATAAAATTTAACTAAGTCACTTTCGTAGGGATCACGGTTGCATTTAGCATATGCAACAAACCTTTAAACCCCTAGGTGTCCCTAGTGGACGAGTTGTAGTCTCATGAGGGTTTACAGCAATGATACCCACTATTTCCCACTCACGCACACAAAAGTAAAAAGGTATTAAAACTAATGCACACAAAAGTAAAAAGACAAGAGAAAATATAATAAATAAGTTAGTGACTAATCAGGTGAAACTTCTACTCCAAGTTACTAGTTGTTTTGTTTCATTCTAAATTACCGAATAAGTAAATTCTCCGATTATTTTTACCATTCTTCATATACACAGCCAACATAATATTAAACAACTCATTTTTACCCACAGCAGTCATAAGTGCAGTTGATAAGAGAGTAATATTTTTGTCCTAAAGTTCTATCAGATTTCACACCTTTTTGTAGCAATGGAATAATTTTTCTGATTTTTCTGATTTTTTCTTTGATTTTTCTTTGATTTTTTATTTATATACAATATCTTCCATCTATGTTACGAGTGTTGGGTCGATGGCTCCCAAACCAGTTGGCTTTAGGGCACCAGGTGTTAAGACACCCCTACGGACTTAATTACTCAGACTTCAGATATATATATTTGTTGATGGTGTTTTTCGGGCACTATGTTATTTAAACAACACGACATGGGTAAAAGGGGTAACTCCATTGATCGAGACCGTTAAAGCCGACCCGAAAACTTGACGGTAAGAGGCCGAGCACTTTATACTAAATGGCCGAGCACTTGAGATCGGATGACCGAGCATTATCAGATCGACAGCAGCATTCTCAGTTCAAATGGCTATCATGACCGACCTCATGAAGACCGAGCACATGACGAGGCGTGCTCAGGAAGATAAAGCATCATATTCTTGCGGAAAAGGGATAAGTTGTCCTACTTTAATGGGGTAAAGTAATAACTTAATATCCTAATAGGATAAAGGAAGTAAATGTAGTTTTGATTAGGAATCCTTATGGGAAAATGGAATAGTTTTGACTAGGAATCCTGATAGGAAAAGGAGACCATCTCCAATTGGGAATTCTTGTACAAATAGGAATTTGGTTTCTTCACCATTATAAATAGGAGGGTAGAGTGAGTGTAGAAGGACAAGTTGAAAGCATCTGAAAATCATCACAAGAGTGAAAGATTCGAATTGTAAAGTTCCAATCTGTAAGAGCGAAAGAGAGGCCTGAAAAGTGTATTTGAGTAATAAAAAGCACCACCCTGTTCTTGCCCGTGGACGTAGGTCGGATCTCAAAATCCACCGAACCACGTTAAATCACCTTGTCTGATTGGCTTATTTTCTTGTTTTCCGCTAAGTTTGCTTTTGGTTTCCCGCATAACTAAACAAATTCACAGTTGGAGGAGGATTGCCTCGGAGGTGATATTCCCGTATTACCCTGAGACCAAAATCCACCGTCAACAATATTTTTGCAGCATCTTTGATCCATGTAGCGAGCTTTGGGTCAGTGACTCCCAAATCAGTTGGTTTTAGGGCACTAGCTGTTAAAACACCATTACAGACTTAATAACTCGGATCTCATATATTTTTTTTTACTCCACTGCTTTTTGAGATGCTTCCTCCAATTAAACTAGAGCACTAAATATTACAAACTTTTCAATTTTAGCTCATGTCCGTATGTTACTATATATGTTGATAATACCTACCAACTGAACATATGAAGATCCATTTTAGTCAGTTTTATGGAGAATTTACAAATTAAATAATTCGAAAGGAAATAAACAAAAATTAACTTGTTTCGAAATAGGTTTGAGATACGTCTCAGAAGTGGAAACTCCTTACTCAGCTATCTCTTACCAATTTCACATTTTTAGTCAAAATAAAAACACAAAATATTTTTGTAATTTTTGAAAAATTTTCAATTTTTTTGTATTTTTCGAAAAATTTTGGACTAAAAATAAAAATAACATACAAACTAAAAACAAGGTACTAATCAACTAATTTCCTCCCCCAAATCTAAATGAGACATTGTCCCCAATGTCTTAAACAGTAAAAGGAGAGTTAAGAAGGTCGTACCTGGTTAGCTGAAAATATACAGGAAATTAAATGTTAAGATCCAGATTAATCCGACGCCTCTTACCACGATCGTCCTCGGACCAATTTATCTTTGAAAGGATAGGGTCAACTCGTGGTTCATAGGCTATGAGTTGGTCTATTAGATCCGGAGCAGTTCTGGCAGTAAAAATGAGTTCTTTTAAAGGTTTTGACACGAACCCATTTCTCCGAGCATCATCAAGAAACACACAAAGAAAATCATAAAATCCATCAACATTGAGCAGTTCAAGTGGTTTCTGGTGTATGTTCAGGTTCGCCCAAGATAGCACAATAAAAATTTCCTCCAATGTACCCAAGCTACCTGGCAAAGCGATAAAAGCATCAGCACGGTTAATCATTTCTACCAATCATTCAGACATACCTGGTACGATCAGTTCCTCTCCGTTTGATGGTTCAATAAGATTTGCCTCTGCAAAGGGTTTTGGGATGATTCCCAAAACGTGACTGCCTCCTTCCTGTACGGCCTTTGAAACGATCCCCATAAGTCCAAGATTTCCTCCGCCATATATTAAGTGTATATTTCTTGCAGCTAAGACTCGACCCAATTCCTGTGCTGCTTCTACGTATTGTGGTTTAGTACCAACACTACTACCGCAAAACACACAGATGTTTTCAACTCGTCTTCTTGAAGTGGCTTCCATGTTTTACTCTGGATGTCTTCAAAAGTGCAATGATGGGTTGAATTTATAATACCTGAAAGGGGTGAGTAAAATAATAGCACTAGTACCTGCCAAATGACAATTATTAGTTAAACAAATCGTGATAGTCAAAAAGGTCTGGATCCTGTCGGAGAAAATAAAAGAAAACAACAAAACAAATCAATTATTAGGAAAAAACAAAGAGATATAATATGTACAAGAATTTACAGTTTGATTGACGTCTATGCGTCAGGGACAAGCTTCCCATCCAATTTTCTTATAAATTGGCAAACAGGGTCTTTTTGAGTCAGATTCCCGAGACTTAACAGTTGTCTTTCTTTTTGAAATTGTGTATGTAATTTGCGAAAGGCTATGTGAACATATCCATTGGGATAAGTCTCAAGAGTCGAAGATATATCATCTAAAGACTCCTTACTCAAGCCATCCCTAATGAATTTAATTTCGTCTTCGCGATTATCAGACACCATCCTAAAGAACGACAACGAGTATTGCAATTTCATCGTGCACATTTGTAACAAACACCCATTGGCTTAGCTCTACGTTTCTTTGCATAGGTGCTTCTTCCAAAACCAGGCAGATTTTTAATAAAAGAGTCAGAAGACTCACCTGCCAATCGGACCCGTGCTTCAATTACCCAACGAATATCATTAGGAAGACCATGGATTGTTAGTAACCTCATCCGTTCCAAGCGAGTTTTGTAGACTTTTATCAGAGATTTTTGAGGGAGAGAAGGAAATTGCTTGTGAAGATTTGCGAGAGCTTCTTCCATCTTGAAATGTCTTAATCTGCTAAACACATAAAATTAAATCACAATATATACAAAAATTGCATGGGTTGCCTCCCTGCGAGCGCTAAGTTTAAAGTCGTCAGCCAGACTTGACTTCTCGAACGTTAAGCTGGATCTGAAAGTGTAATACTTTCTTTTTTTCGCTCAAATGATTCTCCCCAGTAGTGCTTGACATGCTTATTTTTAACCTTGAAAGTCTTCTTGGAGTCAGGATCATGTATCTCAACGGCTCTATTTGGTAAAACTTTAGTGATCACAAATGGACCCGACCACCGTGATTTTGGCTTCCATGGGAAGAATTTCACCCTTGATTTGTTTAACAGTACCTTCTGCCCTGGTTCCAGTTGTATGCGCACTAACTTCTCATCATGTCTTTTCTTGCCCTTTTATTTGTACAATTTGGCATCCTCAAAAGGCTGATTGTGAAATTCCTCCAATTCGTTGACCTGGTGGAAATTTTTCTCTTATGTTGCTTGTAGTGCAAGAATTGGCTCTTTCAGTGCAAAAGATGCTTTATTTTTAGGCTTTACAGGCAATTGACATGTTTTAAGTTTTTCAGTAGAACTTTGCATTACATTGGAGTTCTGAATGGTACTGTGTATCACATCAAGTTTGAAACATTCCTCATTCTTTTCATCATCTGGGAAATTCATGGCCTTGAAAACATTGAATGTTACTTCTTGGTCATGTACCCTCATGGTTAATTCTCCTTTTTATACAACAATAATGGTTCGACCTGTAGCCAAGAATGGTCTCCCGAGGATGATTGGCACGTCTGCGTCTTCCTCCATATCAAGGACAATAAAATCTGCTGGGAAAATGAATTCGTCAACATTGACCAGCACATCTTCAACTACACCTCTCGGAAATACGAGCTTTCTATCAGCAAGTTGTAGTGAGACTGAAGTTGGCATTGTTTCTCCAATCTGTAATTTCCTGAAAATAGAAAAAATCATCAAGTTAACACTAGCACCTAAATCACACAGAGCCTTACCGAAGTCATGTTCTCCTATGGTGCAAGGAACAATGAAACTGCCAGGATCTTTCAACTTTGGGGGAAGTTTTCTCTTAATGATAGCGCTGCATTCTTCTGATAATGCTACTGTCTCGTAATCTCCCAATCTCCGCTTTCATGAAAGAATGTCTTTCATGAATTTGGCATAGCTGGGCATTTGTTCCAACGCTTCTGCAAATGGAATGTTGATATGCAGCTTTTTAAAGATCTCCAGGAACCGAGAAAACTGCTTGTCCAATTTGTTCTTCTGAAGACGTTGAGGAAAATGTGGAGGTGGAATGATTTGTTCTTTTTCCTTTGCTTCTTTTTCCTCCATCTGTTGCTTTGTTTCTTTTGGAACTTCCTAAGCAGCTGTTTTGGCTCCAACATCTTTATTGATTTCAGTACCGCTTTTTAACATGATGGCATGACATTGCTCTTTCCCCATGTTTATTGGATTTGGCTCTGTGTTGCTAGGAAGGGTACCTGGCGGTCTGTAACTCTGAGCATTTGCCAGTTGTCCCATTTGATTCTCCAGTGCTTTAATAGAAGCAGATTGACTTTGAATTAATGCTGCTTGGGATTGAAACATAGCATCATATCTTGCTGCTTGAGAGTCGTGTTTTGCTTCTATCTTTTCAAGTGGGTCAACACTTATGTTATTCCTGGTTCATTTGCTTGCTCCTGGCTTTTGTTCTGTTTTTGGAATCCAGGTGGTGGATAGTTCTGCTGTTGGCCTGAATTGTTGCTCCATGATAAATTAGGATGATTCCTCCACCATGGGTTGTAGGTGTTGGAATATGGATTGTTCCCCTGTCTGTTGAAATTGTTGACAAAATTCACCGTTTCTTCAAGTTGGTTCGACTCTGGTGCTCCTCCATATGGTGAACTTGTGGATCCAGTGGTAAGAATCTCCATGAATTTGCATATCTAATCTAGCTTGGCGTTGACTGCTGTATTGGCTCCACTTTCATAAATTCCTGCAATTATTTGGATCATGCTCCTTTCTGTTGGCCACAAGGCATTGTTGTTGGCCATTTCTTCGATTAGGTCTCAGGCTTGATCTTCTCCTTTTTCCATCAAGGCTCCTCCAGCAGCAACATCGATTGTGGTTCTCATTATTCCAGAAAGCCCATTATAGAATGTTTGGACTTGAAGCCATTTTGGAATCTCATGGTGATGACATTTCCGGAGCAAATCTTTATACCTTTCCCAAGCTTCGCAGAGGGATTCTGAATCTTGTTGTACAAAGGATGTGATGTCATTCCTCAATTTTCCGGTTCTGGCTGGTGGAAAGTACTTTGCAAGAAATTTGGTGGCTAAAGTGTTCCAAGTTGTGATAGAACCTGCTGGTAGTGAATGTAGCCAAGCTTTAGCTCTGTCCTTCAAGGAGTATGGGAAAACACGCAGTCTCATTGCTTCTTCAGCTTCTCGGTTGTAATTGAAAGTGCCACAAACTTCCAGGAAGTTGCTGATGTGGGCATTAGGATCTTCAGTTGCACTCCCCCCAAACTGAACTGACTGCTGAATCATCTGAATGCATGTTTTGTTTGTCACCCGCATTTGCTGGTAAGGAAGGGAGTACAATGCAAGAAATGAGTCTGTCAACCACCGGAATGGTTCTGTCTCGAATAGGAATTGGTGGTGCAACCTCCAAAGGTTCAGGTTCCATGTTGACTAAAGCTTCTTGGCCTTCTCGCATTTCCTTTCTTAACTGTCTGATGGTTCTTTCAATTTCCGGGTCAAACGGTCGGAGTTCAAAGCTTCTGGTTCGTCTCATGAAGTTTCTGAGAACCTGAAACACAAAAAAACAAAAACAATAAGTAAAAAGAAAATTAGATACAAGTAAAGGTATCTAACCCCCAAATTAATAGTAAAAGATAAATAAGTCCCCGGCAACGGCGCCAAAAACTTGACTGGCGTAAACACACACGTATAACGCAAGCGTACGTATCGTTCAAGTAGTATAAAAAGTATCGATCCCACGAGGACTTAATATCTAAACTATTAATTTTATGAAGTCAAATGATTACTAGTATCTAACAGATTTGATTGATTGATTTGAAATGGTGACGATTCTAAATTTAAAAGCAAGTAAATAAGATTGTCGAAAGTAGGTTTTAATTCAATATTAAAAACTATCTAGGGTTGTGATTTCTTTTAATATCATTTTAAAGATGAAGTGGTTATCTTAAAGTTGGGTAATATATTGATTTATTAACCTGAAACACTAAATTATGTAAAAGCCTCTTCTGATGGTCAATTACAAATATCTAGTATAATCCAATTGAACCATATGTCTATGTCAACCAAATTACCTAGATTCATTAAGATTAAGTTCCAATTAAGGCTACCCCCGCCCGACAGGTATATTCCTATCCTGTAAGGAAATCTATTAAAGGGTTATATATCCTCAAGGAAGATCGTGGGCTATTGAGTCTGAGGTCTTAAACTTAAAATCCTTATGTCTAGTTCATTTTAAGTTTACCTAATCAATTTTATTAATGGCCAGTTAATTAAAAATCATTAAGATTAAGACTCAATAAATAAATCTTTATATTACCCAAACTATAATCTAACCCCTTATAAACCGGTGATATTAGAATTCATCACAACCCTAGATAACTTATTTAGTTACAACACATAATTAGGGCTGGTAAAAACTTGAAAATAAAAGACATGAAGTAAAAATGCGGTAAAGTAAATACTGAAAAGTAAATTACAATAAAATAAAATTCTAAGGTAAAATGAATTACTTTTAGTACTACTAATTTAGATATCTCCCATAAAATAATATAAACTTGTGATAATATTACCAACCGACCAATCTGGCGGTATCCTGATTAAGTCAAATTAAGTCCAACCAACCATTAAGGCGGTAATATTTGTCCATAAACCAGCCATAAAGGCGGAACCAAAATTAAATTACCAACCGACCAATCTGGCGGTATCCTCGATTAGTCAGGTTTAAACCAGATTAAAATTAAATTACCAACCGACCAATATAGCGGTATCCTTTTTAAGTCAATTTTAAATAGTGAATATATTATTTTCAAGGGAGATTAATCTAAATAGCAATAGTAAAAAAATTACCTTTCACCCTAGCTGGGGAAGTTACCTCATCATGGTGAATAGTAAAAACTGCAAAAAGTAAAGAAAGTAAATTACTATTATTACAAAAAGTAATTAAAATTTAATTACAAAACTTAAATTAAAGACACTAGAGAGAGAAACTCCCTATTTACATCAAAGAAAGGAGAGAGAATGGTACAAAAAAATCTGAAATCTCGAGCTGAATTTATAGGCCTCGGTGGGGTTCCAGCGTCGCGACGCCAAGGCCTTTGGCATCGCTACGCCAGCTGCAAACGATTGTATCGGTTGAAGGCTAACCGGAGAACGCACCATGGCTGGTACTACCTTTCCGTCTACGCCGAATTGTCAAACATCGTTGACAAACTCCCCGATTCCAATAAAAACTTCAAAGTTTTATGGTTCTGGGCCACATGAGATTGGGGAAGGGCCCTGACAACATATGAATAGGAGACTTCAGTCCCGGACAATTTTAGAGCGGGAGGTTAGAAATATAACCCTTAGTGTTCCTGCTCTTTGATTTTATGATAGGATTCTAACTTCTTTGACTCTCCCCAGCTTGTTGGAAGGATGCTCCCATTGTCTCTCATCGGGTCCGGGTGCGGATAGGATGGGCTCGAAAACATGCCGAGCACTAGAAGAAATTGGTTAACGATGCGGCCTTTGTTGAGTCAGGTCTTATTCGGACTGCTCCTCCGAAGGTCCCGAGGCGGATAGGTAGATTCTTACTAACCCTCTAACCAATCCCATTGTTTGCTTAGCATGATGATGGTTTGAAATTACTCAGATTCTGGACTGACCACTTTTTTGCCTTTGCCTTTTGCAAGAATGTCGAAGAGGCTAAAATACCTTGATCAATTGGCCGATGCAACAAAGAAAACCGACCATATTGGAGCCGGGCCCTCTCGGAAACGACCAGCAACTGCCGAGGCCAAAAGGGTAACTGAAGAGGCAGCCTCGCCGGCTGCCCAAAGCTTATCTCCCCCATCCAAGGCATCGCCAACAGTCACTACCCGACCTGCCAGCCCCCCAAAACCTACTAGAAAAATGAGACGTTTGATCGGGGCATAGGAAACCGAGCTGACTCGGGAGATAGATGAGGAATAGGTTCTGAGCAAAAAGTAGCCAGCTCGAAAAGAGAAGAAAACGTCGGAGCGCACTTCCAGAAAGGGGAAAGGTGTCGTGATTCTTGGTACAGAAGACCTCGGTCAGAACATCAGGGAGGCCACTTCTCACCTGGTGCCGGCATTCAACGAACTGGCGGAAGCGGTCCCTCCGATGAAGATTCCAAGATACGAAGATCTCTCTCCCGAGGATGTGGTTATGGGGCTGTACTCCCAGATGGCCAAGGTAGCCACACTTCCCCCATTCCCATTTCTGATCTTTCTATTTCTCCTCGGCAGACGACCTATCTGGCGGCCAAGAACAAGGATCTCCTCCTGAGCCTTCTATCCGATGGTGGCCAAGCCCAGAGGCTTCAGAACCGCCTTACTAAAATGGAGGTCGAGCTGGCCAATAAAGACGAGACGATAAAAAACCTGGAACTGGCCGCGGTCGAGGCTCATACAACAAATAAATCTCTCAGGGCCGCTGCCTTTCTGGAGAGAAAGAATGCTGAGGCTGCCAAGAAGGACCTGGAGGCTGCCCAGGCCGACAACATGATCTTAAAGGTGGAAGTGTGCAGCATTGAATCCAAACTGAGGGCCAAAGATGAAGAACTAGCATGAGTCTGTGATGAGCTTAAGAGAAAGGGAACTGAGTTGGATGCCGAGATGGATGCAATCAGACTTGAGGGGGTCGGAGATTGTGCCGAGATTATCCCGATGATATTGCCCAACTTGGATATGAGGCCTATCCACGCGGCCATTCGCTTATGCAAAGGGGAACTCTCACAGGAGGAGTTTCAAAAATGGCTACCCCATTCTCCTGAAGAGGTGATGGATCCCGCCCCCAGCTCCTGAAGAAAATCGACATGAGGCTCTATTAGTTAGAGGTGGCAAAACGAATCAACGAATCGAATTTGTATCGAATCGTAAACGAATCGAATCAAAATGTGATGGATTCGTATTCGATTCGTTTATTAAATGAATCCTA
The DNA here is from genome assembly GCA_019454045.1 of Zanthoxylum bungeanum. Lineage (NCBI taxonomy): Eukaryota > Viridiplantae > Streptophyta > Magnoliopsida > Sapindales > Rutaceae > Zanthoxylum > Zanthoxylum bungeanum. The sequence continues at coordinate 41,949 of SKCR01033769.1, forward strand.
ATATCAGGATTCGTATTCGATTCATTTAATAAACGAATCGAATACGAATATTCGTTTATTCGTTTAGTCAATGATATTATTTAATAAAATAATTTACCAAACTTGATGTACATTAATTATTCATATATATATATATATATATACTAAAAATATCTCATCAAATATCGAAAATATTACTTTTTCTATGATAATTAGCTATAATTTCTCGAATCTTAATTGAAAATTAACAAGAACTAGTAAATAAAAGTAATAAAACGAATCTTAAACGAATCAATGAGCTTAAATTCGTATTCGATTCGTTTAATAAACGAATCGAATCGAATTGACCCATTTATTAAACGAATCCATTTTTTCAAACCCGTATTCGCTTTAAAGCGAATCGAATCGAACGAATAAACAAATCCTGACCCAAATTGCCACCCCTACCATTAGTACCTGCCCCCGAAGCTATAATTGTCGGGCCCTCTCAGGCCGTCAATGTGGAAGCTGATGTCCCTCCTCCCGAGGCCGAGCCCAGCCATTTGCCACCCGAGCCTATCGAGGAAGAACCAATTGCTCATGCGCGGGCCGATCTATAAGGGGTAAGACGAACGAGGCCCCGTGTAAACCTGAACAAACTTCACTTTTTCTGTAATAACTTTATATATGTTATATATTTATTTTTGTTTACATGTTTATGTTCCACTTTTTATCTTTCATAATTTCTTCTAATGCTTTCCTGCAAACGATCTCTCGAGGCCCGGTCGTGAGGGGACGACCCGAGCCAAAAATAAGATCATGTGGTGGGACGAAACCCGACTCCGAGTTGGGAGAAACACTTAGCTTTGGGGGAATGTTGCGTCCCCAGTCCGAAAAGACAGACTCGGTGGGACGTAACCCGACCCCGAGCTGAGAGAAAACATAATGGCCTCGGCAGAACGAATCCAGCCCCGAGCCGAATAACCCAAACCGGGGCCTCGGCAGAACGAATCCAGCCCCGAGCCAAATAACCAAATGGCCTCGGCAGAACGAATCCAACCCCGAGCCGAATAACCAGAAGCAGCGGACTCGACGGAACGAGTTCAGCCCCGAGCCAATTAATCATTGGGACTTATTCAGAAGGGAAGTGAATCAACCTTTGAAGCCTTATCGACTTTGGCACGGGTGTCCCCTTATCAGGCCAGCGAAAAAACAAAACAAATCTTTAGAAAATAAAAATAAAAAAAGCGGGGGCTACTTAGCACTTGTCCCAAAGCTACAGCATGGATGCCTCAAAACATCGTCCTGTCCGAGGTCTCCAAAACACAATTCTGAATATTCCAATTCAGAGTCCCGGCGAACCAGGATTCAGATCAAAGAGCACTTAGAATGGTAAGGGCACATTCCTCTATACTTCTTGTCGCTATGGGGCCTGTATATTGTTCGAGGGCTCCTTCTTACAACGCTGGAGCAGGCATACGCCACGAGGGTACAATCCTTCCCCGTACTATACCTCTCACAGACCCGAATGACCAAATAGGTAGGGATCAGAGAGTGTCCGAAACATTAAGGGCACGCTCCTCCTTATGTTTGGTAACACTGGAGCAACAAACGCCACGAGGGCATAATCCCTCCCCGTGCTATTGACCGGAGCGTAAACACACACGTATAACGCAAGCGCACGTATCGTTCAAGTAGTATAAAAATATTGATCCCACGAGGACTTAATATCTAAACTATTAATTTTATGAAGTCAAATGATTACTAATATCTAACAAGTTGATTGATTGATTTGAAATGGTGACGATTCTAAATTTAAAAACAAGTAAATAAAATTGTCGAAAATAGGTTTTAAGAAAATTCAATATTAAAAAAAACTATCTAGGGTTGTGATTTCTTCCAATATCATTTTAAAGATGAAGTGGTTATCTTAAAGTTGGGTAATATATTGATTTATTAACCTGGTACACTAAATTATGTGGAAGCCTCTGTCGATGGTCAGACACAAATACCCAGTTTAACCAAATTGAACCATATGTCTATGTCAATAAATTATCTGGATTCATTAAATTTAAGTTCCAATTATGGCTACCCCCGCCCGACAGGTATATTCATATCCTGTAAGGAAATCTATTAAAGGGTTATCTATCCTCAAGGAAGATCGTGGGCTATTGAGTCTAAGGCTGAAACCTAAAATCCCTATGTCTAGTTCATTTTAGATTTACCAGATCAATTTTATTAATGGCCAGTTAAAAAAAGCATTAAGTTTAAGACTCAATAAATAAATCTTTATATTACCAAAGCTATAATCTAACCCTTATAAAACGGTGATATTGAATTTCATCACAACCCCAGATAACTAATTTAGTTACAACACATAACTAGGCCTAGTAAAAACTTGAAAATAAAAGACATAAAGTAAATGCGGTAAAGTAAATACTGAAAAGTAAATTACAATAAAATAAAATGCTAAGGTAAAATGAATTACTTTTACTACTACTAATTTAGATATCTCCCATAAAATAATATATAAACTTGTGATTCTTTTTCCAATCAGCCATATAGGCGGTAACCTGATTAAGTCAAATAAAGTCCAACCAGCCATAAAGGCGGAACCAAAATTAAATTACCAACCGACTAGTCTGGCGGTATCCTTTATTAGTCAGGTTTAAATCAGATTAAAATGAATTACCAACCGAACAATCTGGCGGTATTCTTTTTAAGTCAATATTTTAAATAGTGAATATATTATTTTTAAGGGAGATTAATCTAAATAGTAACAGTAAAAGAATTACCTTTCACCCTAGCTGGGGGAGTTACCTCCTCATGGTAAATAATAAAAACTGTAAAAAGTAAAAAGTAAAAATTAAATTACTATATTAACAAAACATAATTAAAATTAATTACAAAACTAAAAACTAAAAATTAAAAGAAAGTAGAGAGAGAAACTCTCTCTTTAGAAAGATTATAAGAGAGAGAGTGGTGCATTCAATTCTGAAATCTCGAGCTCAATTTATAGGCCTCGGTAGGCTTCCAGCGTCGCGACGCCAGGGTCCTCAGCGTCGCTACGCCAGCTTTTGTCGACGTGGCACGCTCTGGTTCGCTGGTTTGAAGATTCTGGATAAGCTGATAAGATGATATGTGGCGCGGTGGTTGGGCTTCAATTATTGTGACACGTGGCGGCTTCTGATTGGTCGCTGAGATTCTTATCCGCCACGTGTCAGATAAGGATTAGATACTCAATTATTGATGCTGATGTGGCGATGACGTGGCGGTGACGTGGCGACGACGTGGCGACACGTGGGAAAGAGACTGTCGGCACCATAGAATTGCGACACGTGGCACTTCCTGATTGGCTGATGATGATGTGGCACGACACGTGGCAATTTTGACTTGTTGACTTGCTGACGTGGATGATGACATGGAGACACGTAGGATGACACGTGGCACACATGGCGCGATGATGACTGTCGGCACCGTAGGATGCTGACACGTGGCACGGCACATGTTAGCAGATCGGCTTGTGATGGTGACACGTGGCACGGCGCATTTTAGCAAAGCCAACATTTCTCAGATTCTGATTTGTGGACCCGGCGCACGTTAGCACTGTTCGGCGCATTTTAGGCGTCGCGACGCTGAAGGCTTGGCGTCGCGACGCGGACAATTGACAAAAATGCCATTTTTGTCCAATTTTCACTGTTTTGACCCAAATCACCTCCAGAATGTCCTGAAACTTTATTTATCTACAAAATAACACAAAACACATCAAAATATTCACAAAACTCAAGAAACTATACAAAATATTAGTTAAATGATTGGGAAATAGTGATAGATTTACCACTCATCACACCCCCAAACCTAACATTTTGCAAGTCCTCGAGCAAAACATAGAGTAAAATAACATAAATAAATTAACTAAGCCACTTTCGTAGGGATCACGGTTGCATTTAGCATATGCAACAAGCCTTTAAACCCCTAGGTGTCCCTAGTGGACGAGTTGTAGTCTCGTGAGGGTTTACAGCAATGATACCCACAAATATTTTACAAAAGTAAAAAGGTAATCAAACTAATGCACACAAAAGCAAAAAGACAAGCAAAAAGAGAATAAAGATGTTAGTGACTAATCAGGTGAAACTTCTACTCTAAGTTACTAGTTGTTTTGTTTCATTCTAAATTACCGAATAAGTAAATTCTCCGATTATATTTACCATTCTCCATATACACAGCCAACAAAATATTAATCAACTCATTTTTTTGCCCACAACAGTCATAAGTGCAGTTGATAAGAGAGTATATTTTTGTCCTAAAGTTCTATCAGATTTCACACCTTTTGCAGCAATGGAATAATTTTTCAGATTTTCAGATTTTTTCTTTGATTTTTCACTTTTCTATTTTTTATTTATATACAATATCTTCCATCTATGTAACCAGTGTTGGTCGGTGACTCCCAAACCAGTTGGCTTTAGGGCACCAGGTGTTAAGACACCCCTACGGACTTAATTACTCAGACTTCAGATATATATTTTTTGCAGCATCTTCGATCCATGTAACGAGCTTTGGGCCAATGACTCCCAAACCAGTTGGCTTTAGGGCACTAGGTGTTAAAACACCCTTACAGACTTAATAACTCGGATCTTAGATACTTTATTTTTTTTTTTACTCCATCACTTTTTGAGATGCTTCCTCCAATTAAACTAGAGCACTGAATATTACAAACTTTTCATTTTAGCTCATGTCCGTATGTTACTATATATGTTGATAATATCTGTCAACTGAGCATATGAAGATCCATTTTAGTCGTTTTAAGGAGAATTCACAAATTAAATAATTCAAAATAAAATAAAAACAAAAATTAACTTGTTTCGAAATAGGTTTGAGATACGTCTCAGGAGGAAACTCCTTACTCAGCTATCTCTTACCCATTTCACCTTTTTAGTCAAAATAAAAACAAAAAATGCAAAATATTTTTGTAATTTTTGAAAATTTTTCAATTTTTTTTTTTTCGAAAAATTTTGGACTAAAAATAAAAACAACACACAAACTAAAAACAAGGTACTGATCAACTAATTCTCTCCCCCAAACCTAAATGAGACATTGTCCCCAATGTCTTAAACAGTAAAATGAGAGTTAAGAAGGTCATACCTGGTTAGCTGAAATCTAGAGGAAATTAAAGGTTAAGATCCCGATTAATCCGACGCCTCTTACCACGATCGTCCTCGGACCAATTTATCTTTGAAAGGTAGGGTCAACTTGTGGTTCATAGGCTATGAGTTGGTCTATTAGATCCGGAGCAGTTCTGGCAGTAAAGAGGAGTTCTTTCAAAGGTTTTGACACGAACCCATTTCTCCGAGCATCATCAAGAAACACACAAGAAAATCATAAAATCCATCAACGTTGAGCAGTCCAGCGGTTTCTGGTGTATGTTCAGGTTCGCCCAAGATAATACAAATATTTCCTCCAATAACCCAAGCCACTGGCAAAGCGATAAAAGCATCAGCACGGTTAATCATTTCTACCAGTCGTTCAGACATACCTGGCACGATCAGTTCCTCTCCGTTTGATGATCCAATAAGATTTGCCTCTGCCAAGGGTTTTGGGATGATTCCCAAAACGTGACTGCCTCCTTCCTGTACAGCCTTTGAAACGATCCCCATAAGTCCAAGATTGCCTCCGCCATATATTAATGCATATTCCTTGTAGCTAAGACTCGACCCAATTCCTGTGCCGCTTCTATGTATTGCGGTTTAGTACCAACACTATACCGCAAAACACACAGATGTTTTCAACTCGTCTTCTTGAAGTGGCTTCCATTTTTTTTTATGTATTTCTTTCTCAACTCGGGATGCCTTCAAAAGTGCAATGACGGGCTGAATTATAGTACCTGAAAATGTGAGTAATAATAGCACAAGTATCTTCCAGAGGACGATTACTAGCGAAATAATATCGTGATAGTCAAAAAGGTCTGGATCATGTCGGAGAAAATTAAAAGAAAACAACAAAACAAATCACATTATTAAGAAAAGACAAAGAGATATAATATTTACAAGAAAAGTAACGGCTTGATTGACGTCTATGCGTCAGGGACAAGCTTCCCATCCAATTTTCTTATAAATTGGCAAACAGGGTCTTTTTGAGTCAGATTCCCGAGACTTAACAGTTGTCTTTCTTTTGGAATTGTGTATGTAATTGCGAATGGCTATGTGAACATATCCACTGGGATGCGTCTCAAGAGTTGAAGATATTTCATCTAAAGACTCCTTACTCAAGCCATCCCTAATGAATTTAATTTGTCTTCGCGATTATCAGACACCGATTCCTAAAGAACGACAACGAGTGTTGCAAATTAAATCGTGCACATTTGAAACAAACACCCATTTTCTTAGCTCTTACATTTCTTTGCATAGGTGCTTCTTCCAAACCAGGCAGATGTGAAATAAAAGAGTCAGAAGACTCACCTGCCAATCGGACCCGTGCTTCAATTATCCAACGAATGTCATTAGGAATACCATTGATTGTCAATAACCTCATCTGTTCCAAGCGAGCTTTGTATACTTTCATCAGAGATTTTTGAGGGAGAGAAGGAAATTGCTTGTGAAGATTTGCGAGAGCTTCTTCCATCGTGAAATGACTAAACCTGCAAAAATTAAACACACAAAAATAAAACACACCAGATCACAATATATACACAAATTGCATGGGTTGCCTCCCTGCTAGCGCTAAGTTTAAAGTCGTCAGCCAGACTTGACTTCTCGAACGTTAAGCTGGATCTGAAAGTGTAACACTTTCTTTTTGTCGCCCAAATGATTCTCCCCAGTAGTGCTTGACACGCTTGTTTTTAACCTTGAAAGTTTTTTTAGCGTCAGGATCATGTATCTCACGGCTCTATTTGGTAAAACTTTGGTGATCACAAATGGACCTAACCACCGTGATTTTGGCTTCCATGGGAAGAATTTCACCCTTGATTTGTTTAACAGTACCTTCTGCCCTGGTTCCAGTTGTATGCGCACTAACTTCTCATCATGTCTTTTCTTGCCCTTTTCTTTGTACAATTGGGCATCATCAAAGGTTGATTGTGAAATTCCTCCAATTCGTTGAGCTGGTGGAACTTTTTCTCTTCTGTAGCTTGTAGTGCAAGAATTGGCTCCTTCAGTACAAAAGACGCTTTATCTTTAGGCTCCACAGGCATTGACATGTTTTAAGTTTGTCAGTAGAACTTTGTCTTTCATCAGAGTTCTGAACGGTACGTGTATCACATCAAGTCTGAAACATTCCTCATTTTTCATCATCTGGGAAATTCATGGCTTTGAAAACATTGAATGTTACTTCTTGGTCCTGTACCCTCATGATTAATCTCCTTTTTGTACATCAATAATGGTTCGACCTGTAGCAAGAATGGTCTCTCGGATGATTGGCACGTCTGCGTCTTCCTCCATATCAAGGACAATAAAATCTGCTGGGAAAATGAATTTGTCAACCTTGACCAGCACATCCTCAACTACACCTCTCGGAAATACGAGCGTTCTATCAGCAAGTTGCAATGAGACTGAAGTTGGCATTGTTTCTCCAATCTGTAATTTCCTGAAAATAGAAAAAGGCATCAAGTTAACACTCGCACCTAAATCACACAAGCCTTACCAAAGTTATGTTCTCCTATGACGTAAGGAACAGTGAAACTGCCAGGATCTTTCAACTTCGGGGGAAGTTTCCTCTGAATGATAGCGCTGCATTCTTCTGTTAATGCTACTGTCTCGTAATCTCCCAATCTCCGTTTTCGTGAAAGAATATCTTTCATGAATTTGGCATAGGTGGGCATTTGTTCCAACGCTTCTGCAAATGGAATGTTGATATGCAGCTTTTTGAAGATCTCCAGGAACCGGGAAAATTGCTTGTCCAATTTGTTCTTCTGAAGACGTTGAGGAAAAGGTGAAGGTGGAGTGATCTGTTCTTTTTCCTTTGCTTCTTTTTCCTCCATCTGTTGCTTTGTTTCTTTTGGAACTTCCTCAGCAGTTGAATTGACTCCAACATCTTTTGATTTCAGTACCGTTTTTAACATGATGGCATGACATTGCTCATTCCCCATGTTATTGGATTTGGCTCTGTGTTTCTAGGAAGGGTACCTGGCGGTCTGTAACTCTGAGCATTTGCCAGTTGTCCATTTGATTCTCCAGTACTTTAATAGAAGCAGATTGACTTTGAATTAATGCTACTTGGGATGAAACATAGCATCATATCTTGCTGCGTGAGAGTCGTGTTTTGCTTCTATCTTTTTCAAGTGGGTCAACACTTCTGTTAGTCCTGTTCATCTTCGCTTGCTCCTGGCTTTTGTTCTGTTGCTGGAATTCAGGTGGTGGATAGTTCTGCTGTTGGCCTGAATTGTTGCTCCATGAAAAATTGGGATGATTCCTCCACCCTGGGTTGTAGGTGTTGGAATATGGATTGTTCCATTGTCTGTTGAAATTGCTGACATAATTCACCGTTTCTTCATGTTGTTGGTTTCTGGTGCTCCTCTATATGGTGAACTTGTGGATCCAGCGATGTTCACAACTGCGTGCTAAGTGTTTCTAGACAATTTGCATATCTGATCCAGCCTGGTATTCACTGCTGTGTTTGCTCCAACTTCATAAATTCCTGCAATTCTTTGGATCATGCTCCTTTCTGTTGGCCACAAGGAATTGTTGTTGGCCATTTCTTCGATTAGGTCCCAGGCTTGATCTTCTCCTTTTGCCATCAAGGCTCCTCCAGCAGCAGCATCGATTGTGGTTCTCATTATTCCAGAAAGCCCATTATAGAATGTTTGGACTTGAAGCCATTTTGGAATCTCATGGTGAGGACATTTCTGGAGTAAATCTTTATACCTTTCCCAAGCTCGCAGAGGGATTCTGAATCTTGTTGTACAAAGGATGATGTCATTCCTCAGCTTTCCGGTTCTGGCTGGTGGAAAATACTTTGCAAGAATTTGGTGGCTAAAGTGTTCCAAGTTGTGATGAACCTGCTGGTAGTGAATGTAGCCAGCTTTAGCTCTATCCTTCAAGGAGTATGGAAAAACATGCAGTCTCATTGCTTCTTCCGCTTCTCGTTTGTAATTAAAAGTGCCGCAAACTTCCAGGAAGTTGCTGATGTCGGAATTAGGATCTTCAGTTGCATTCCCCCGAACTGAACTGACTGCTGAATCATCTGAATGCATGTTTTGATGAACACGCATTTGCTGGTAAGGGAGGAAGTACAATACAGGAAATGAGTCTGTCAACCACCGGAATGGTTCTGTCTCGAATGGGAATTGGTGGTGCAACGTTCAAAGGTTCAGGTTCCATGTTGACTAAAGCTTCTTGGCCTTCTCGCATTTCCCTTCTCAACTGTCTGATGGTTCTTTCAATTTCTGGGTCAAGCGGTCGGAGTTCAAAGCTTCTGGTTCGTCTCATGTAGTTTCTGAGAACCTGAAACACAAACAAAAAAACATAAAGTAAAAAGAAATTAAGATACAAGTAACGTATCTAACCCCTAAACTAATAGTAAAAATAAATAAGTCCCCGGCAACGGCGCCAAAAACTTGACCGGCGTAACACACACGTATAACGCAAGCGCACGTATCATTCAAGTAGTATAAAAATATCGATCCCACGAGGACTTAATATCTAAACTATTAATTTATGAGTCAAATGATTACTAATATCTAACAAGTTGATTGATTGATTTGAAATGGTGACGATTCTAAATTAAAAACAAGTAAATAAAATTGTCGAAAATAGGTTTTAAGAAAATTCAATATTAAAAAAACTAACTAGGGTGTGATTTCTTCCAATATCATTTTAAAGATGAAGGGGTTATCTTAAAGTTGGGTAATATATTGATTTATTAACCTGGTACACTAAATTATGTGTAAGCCTCTGTCGATGGTCAGACACAAATACCCAGTTTAACCCAATTGAACCATATGTCTATGTCAATCAAATTATTTGGATTCATTAAGTTTAAGTTCCAATTATGGCTACCCCCGCCCGACAGGATATATTCATATCTGTAAGGAAATCTATTAAAAGGTTATCTATCCTCAAGGAAGATCGTGGGCTATTGAGTCTAAGGCTGAAACCTAAAATCCCTATGTCTAGTTCATTTTAGATTTACCAGATCAATTTTATTAATGGCCAGTTAATGAAAAAGCATTAAGTTTAAGACTCAATAATAAATCTTTATATTACCCAAGCTATAATCTAACCTTATAAAACGGTGATATTGGATTTCATCACAACCCAGATAACTAATTTAGTTACAACATATAACTAGGGCTAGTAAAAACTTGAAAATAAAAGACATAAAGTAAAAATGCGGTAAAGTAAATACTGAAAAGTAAATTACAATAAAATAAAATGCTAAGGTAAAATGAATTACTTTTACTACTACTAATAGATATCTCCCATAAAATAATATATAAACTTGTGATTCTTTTTCCAACCAGCCATATAGGCGGTAACCTGATTAAGTCAAATTAAGTCCAACCAGCCATAAAGGCGGAACCAAAATTAAATTACCAACCGACTAGTCTGGCGGTATCCTTTATTAGTCAGGTTTAAATCAGATTAAAATGAATTACCAACCGACCAATCTGGCGGTATCCTTTTTAAGTCAATATTTTAAATAGTGAATATATTATTTTTAAGGGAGATTAATCTAAATAGTAACAGTAAAAGAATTACCTTTCACCCTAGCTGGGGGAGTTACCTCCTCATGGTAAATAATAAAAACTGTAAAAAGTAAAAAGTAAAAATTAAATTACTATATTAACAAAACGTAATTAAAATTAATTACAAAACTAAAAACTAAAAATTAAAAGAAAGTAGAGAGAGAAACTCTCTCTTTAGAAAGATTATAAGAGAGAGAGTGGTGCATTCAATTCTGAAATCTCGAGCTCAATTTATAGGCCTCGGTAGGCTTCCAGCGTCGCGACGCCAGGGTCCTCAGTGTCGCTACGCCAGCTTTTGTCGACGTGGCATGCTCTGGTTCGCTGGTTTGAAGATTCTGGATAAGCTGATAAGGTGACACGTGGCGCGGTGGTTGGGCTTCAATTATTGTGACACGTGGCGGCTTCTGATTGGTCGCTGAGATTCTTATCCACCACGTGTCAGATAAGGATTAGATACTCAATTATTGATGCTGATGTGGCGATGACATGGCGGTGACGTGGCGACGACGTGGCGACACGTGGGAAAGAGACTGTCGGCACCATAGAATTGCGACACGTGGCACTTCCTGATTGGCTGATGATGATGTGGCACGACACGTGGCAATTTTGACTTGTTGACTTGCTGACGTGGATGATGACATGGAGACACGTAGGATGACACGTGGCACACGTGGCGATGATGACTGTCGGCACCGTAGGATGCTGACACATGGCACGGCGCATGTTAGCAGATCGGCTGTGATGGTGACACGTGGCACGACGCATTTTAGCAAAGTCAAACTTTTCTCAGATTCTGATTTGTGGACCCGGTGTACGTTAGCACTGTTCGGCGCATTTTAGGCGTCGCGACGCTGACAATTTACAAAAATGCCCTTTTTGTCCAATTTTCACTGTTTTGACCCAAATCACCTCCAGAATGTCCTGAAACTTTATTTATCTACAAAATAACACAAAACACATCAAAATATTCACAAAACTCAAGAAACTATACAAAATATTAGGTTAAATGAGTGGGAAATAGTGATAGATTTACCACTCATCAGCTATGCTTCTCACGGATCCATTAGTCGAATAAAACATACGGGAACACATTCCCCGCAGTCGTATTTCCTAAACCGGCCAGGCCGGCCATCTCACGGGGGCATTCCCTCCCCACGATTACCATCCCGAGATATTCCTCATAAATACAAATCATAGGGTAGTTACGCTCCAGCTTCGGGAGTTTGACACTACCACGAATGGTTCACTTACTTCATGCATTTCATCCATTGACGCAGTCTTGATCCTTAAAAGTGAAATGAGACAGGTCAGAGCACTTATGCTCGGCATTTTTATGATAGCTCATGTGATTGGTGTGTCACGGGTTTGGTACATTTCCTGATCCCAGATCATCCCTTCGCATCGAGTATATCCCAAAATATTGAATACGGCTTTCTAATCTACTGAAAAGGCGAGTGAAAATTTTTCTTGATTGAGAAGAGAAAATTTTATTCATATTCGGGGACCTACTGCCCTTCCTATAACTCTCTGCGGGACATTTCGAGAGAGGCTTTATATTGAGCTCCTAACCCTTGTCGGGTTGTTAACAAAGAAATAAAGAAAAATTTACTGGAAGTACTTTCATTAACTATGTGTCGTCCAGCTGTTCCAAAATGTAGACACCCGGCCTTACCACCTCCACAATTTTATAGGGCCCTTCCCACTTGGCACCTAATGAACCTTCCTCTGGCCTCCGAGTGTTCAAGGTGACCCTTCTCAATACCAAGTCACCTGGAAGAAAGAGATGGGTCCGAACTTTTTTGTTGTAGAAACGGACCATTCTTTGCTGATAGATTATTGCCTCCATAGCCGACTTCTCTCTCTTTTCTTCGATCAGGTCGAGACGACTTCTGTTGAGTTCTTCATTCTGTCCGTCCTTAAAATGTCGGACCCTGTGGGTAGTCATTCCGACCTCTGCTGGAATAACCGCTTCACATCCGTATGACAAGGAAAAAGGAGTTTCCCCTGTGGAATCCTTACAGGTCGTTCGGTGTGCCCACAACACTTCTGGTAACTCCTCGACCCACAAGCTTTTGCAAGCTCCGAGCCGAGCCTTAAGATTGGCCTTAATGGTCTTGTTTGTTGCCTCCACCTGCCCGTTAGACTTAGGATGGGCAGGTGAGGCGAATCTTAAGGCGATCTGGAGGTATTCACAGAGCTTCCTGAAGCCTTTGCTATCGAACTATTTTCCATTATTGGTGACGATAGCCCGAGGAATTCCAAACCTGCAGATAATATTTTTCCTCAAAAACTCTGTAGCTTTCTTCTCTGTGATTGTGGATAGGGGTTCGGCTTCCACCCATTTGGTGAAATAATCTATGTTAACAATGGCGTACTTCCCTTGACCTCGCCCTCTCGGCATCGGCCCGATGATATCCAGCCCCCACTGGGCGAACGACCAAGGGCTGGACAGAGTAGTCAACTGCTCTGCTGGCTGGTGGGGGATATTAGCATTCTTCTGGCATTCTTGACATTTCCGGGCCACCCTCATACCGTCATGATGCATGGTTGGCCAGTAGAACCCTTGTCTTAAAGCTTTAAAGGCGATTGATCGTCCTCCGGCGTGACTCCCACATATTCCCGCATAAATTTCCTTGAGCACATAGTCAGCTTCTTCTTCTGCCAAGCATCTCAGGAGGGATACCGTATAGCCCCTTCGGTATAGCACTCATTCGATCAGGGAAAACTTGGTGCTTTTAAATTTATGCTTTATGGCTTCCTTCTTATCTTTGGGCGTCTCCCCAGTCTCCAAATATCTCCTGATTGGTTGCATCCATGAAGGTTCGCTTTCCATATCCAACTCGGCTACTTCGAGCTCTCCCACGTTTTTTTCTCGGAGGCAGATTAGATGGACTATTCTAGGATTTTCCGACCTGATTGAAGATGCGAGCCGTGTTAAAGAGTCTGCCTCACAGTTGTTTTCCTGGCCAATTTGCTCAAAGTGTACATTCCCCATTTTTCCCACCAACTTTTTTACCTCGGCCAAATAGGCTATCATACTCGGCTCCCTGGCTTGGAACGGCCAGCTGGGAGTCGCTTCTCACAACTACCCCGTGAACACCCATCACTGTGCATAACCTTAAACCGGCTAAAATTGCCTCATACTCTGCCTCATTGTTTGTGGCCTCGAAGGCGAGTCTCAAGGCATACAATACTTCTTTTCCTTTATCATTTTTCAATACGATTCCGACCACATTACCCTGTGAGTTGACAGATTCGTCTATCAAAACTCCCATTTGTCTTCCCCAATGGTCAAAATCTGGGATTTTGTGAACTCAACAACAAAGTCCGCCAAAGTCTGCCCTTTTACCGCCGCCCTTGGGAGGTATGAAATGTCGTGTTCACTCAACTCTACCGACCATTTCACTAACCTTCCCGAGACCTTCGGTTTCTGCAGAATCTGCCTCAAAGGATAATCAGTATAAACCCCAATAGGATGGGCCTGGAAGTAAGGTTGTAACTTCCGGGCCGCAGTGATTAACGATAAGGCGACCAGCTCATACGTTAGATATCTGGTCTCAGCATATAATAAAGCTTTACGAACATAATACATTGGCCTTTGAACTTTAACGGCTTCTTGCACTAATACTGAACTTACTTGCATGCTCTGAAACAACTAAATATAAATATAAGGTCTCACCTGGGGACGGCTTTGCTAGAAGCGGGGGGTGCGTCAGATACTGCTTCAACTGCAGGAAGGCCTCCTCGCATTCTGGCGTCCAGTTGACTTCCTTTTTTGCCCTATTGATAACTTAGAAGAAAGTGTGGCACTTGTCGGTTGCTCGGGAAATAAATTGATTTAATGCGGCCACCCTGTCGGTCAGGCTTTGCACATCTTTTATCGTCCTGGGCGACTTTAAGTCCAGAACGGCTTGGATTTTCTGCGGATTTGCTTTTATACCTCGGGAGCTTACCATATAGCCCAAAAGTTTCCCGAGGCCACTCCGAAAGCGCACTTCTCCGGGTTGAGCTTTAAGTTATGCTTCCTTAGCAATTCAAATGTTTTCTTCAGTTCGGCCACGTGACAACCTGGCTCCTTAGACATTGTTATCATATCATCAACATATACCAGTATTGATGTGCCGATGAGTGGCTTAAAAATCTTGTTCACCAGCCTCTGAAAGGTTGCCCCAATATTTTTCAATCCGAAGGGCATTACTTTACAACAGTAAAGCCCCTGATCGGTAACAAAATTCGTCTTCTCCTCGTCTTTGGGATGCATCTTGACCTGGTTATATCCCGAAAATGCATCCATAAAGCTTAGCAATCACTGACAAGCTGTCTAATCCACCAACTGATCTACCTTTGGAAGTGGGAAGCTGTCTTTCGGGCAAGCTTTGTTGAGGTCGGTGAAATCCACGCACATCCTCCACTTTCCATTGGGTTTCTTCACTAATACCACGTTCGATACCCACTCCGGGTATTTCACTTCTCTGATAAAACCAGCTTTTAAGAGTTTTTCTACCTCGGAAGCCACTGCCCTGCACCGCTCCTGGTTAAAGATCCTTCTTTTTTGCTTGACCGGTTTGTGGGATGGATTTACTGCCAAACGGTGATTGATAAACTTCGGATCTATCCTGGGCATATCGTCGTGCCCCCATGCAAAGACGTCCGGGTACTCCTTTAGAGACTTCAACATATCCTATTTCAGGACCTTGTCTAAGTCTTCCCCCATTTTTACATTTTTCCCAGGTCCGAAAAGTTCTATCATCTTTAATTCTTCGACTGCCCCTAGCCGGGCAACTTTCTTTGGCCAAGGACTCGGATCCTTGTTTGCCTCTTCCCTGTCTTCATTCCCTTGCCTTTTCCGGGTACACACTTCAATGCAGAGGGTTTCCCGTGAGAAGGTGGCAAAATAGCTCTGAGCCACCTTCTGACTCCCGCACACGATTCCAATCCCATCCCGGGTGGGGAACTTTAACTTCAAGTAATAACAAGACATTGCAGCCTTTGTCTTCATCATAAAAGGCCGACCAATAATGACTTGGTAACTGCTCATGCAATCTACCACAGTGAAATTCGTCATGACCGTCCGAGTCCGGGGACGGGTTCCAATTGTCATTGCCAATTGTATCATCCCCAGTGGAACGACCGTCGAGCCCCCGAAGCCGTACATGGGAGCCCCATCGTCGGTTAGAGTCGCATACTCTACCCCAAGGCCGTCCAAAGCCTCCTTGGAGATTATATCCACCGCACTCCCGGGATCCACTAGGATTCTGTCTACTTCAGAATCGTCGATTATTGCCCTGATTATTAATGCATCATCGTGAGGGAAACACACCCCTCGAGCATCCTCATCCGTGAACATTACTGGCAATGACCGATAACCTTGTATTCCCGAGGCCTGTTCTGTTTCCAACACCTCCGACCCCATAATCCGACTATAGTTTTTTCTTGACCGTTTAGAGTCCCCGACTAGTGTATTCCCCCTGCAATGGTATTCACATGTCGGCAATGTGACCTCTGTCTGGTCGCCATAACTTCATGGTCAATATAGTTATTCAAGTACCCATTCCACGCCAGGTCTTCCATTTGCTCCCGCAAGTCTTTGCATCCGTCCGTCGTATGTCCCCTCAAATTATGATGTATGCAATAGGATTTCTTATTCCTCATGTCCGGTGGGAACCTTCTGACATCAGGCTCTATCAAGAGGCCATTTCCTTGGATTTCCATGACGATTTGCCCCGGCGGTTTATTCAGAGGAATATATGTCTCTTCCCCGGCCACATGGTTCACCTGGGCCGAGATTCTCTTGTTCGGGTCATCCCGAGGTATCGGCTTGAATTCCCTTCACCTCGGGGATGGTTTTTTGAACTCCATATCTGGCCTGTGAGGAGCTTCTGCCCTCATCGTCCTTTCTCTGATAGTTGTCCCCCTCCGGGAGATTCTCTCCTCATTTTCTAACGAAACAAACTTCCGAGCTATCTCCAGAGCGGTGGCATAATCCGGTGTATCATGGATCCTTAGGTGGGTCCACAGCTTTCCGATCTTTAAAGCCCCCTTCAAACTTTCCAAGACCTCGAGCGACTCATATCCCCCGACTTCGAGCACCATGTTATGTTATCGTTCAATAAAAGCCTTCAGGGGCTCATCATCTCCTTGCTTCATGAGCCTTAATTCCCCAATTGTCTTCTTTGGGACGCAGACCCCTTTGAAGTGCTGAACAAATGACTTGTTGAGTTACGCGAAGCTACCGATGCTTCTTGGGGCTAGACTTCTGAACCACATAATGGTAGACCCACCCAAGGTTAGGGGGAATACTTTGCAAACGGCATCCCCTATCACTCCTTGGACCTCCATCAATAGGAAAAAACTCTCAATGTGGGATTTTGGATCGGTATGTCCTTTGTAGGGCGTCATGGACGGCATGTTGAATCTTCTTGGGAACCTTACCGACCTTATTCCTTCTGTAAATGGGGATCCAACCTCGTCGTCCCGGGCATCTCCCGTATCAGTTTTGAGGTTCACTTCACACTTGATCATTTCTTTTCTTAACCAAACCCTTATGTTGCCATCTGTGTTACCATTCCTCCCCCCGTGGCCTTCCTCTCTCCTGTCACCCCGGGTGCGGAATTCCCCATGACTTGAGAGTTCCCGTCCCGTTTCACCATGCTTCTTATCTCCCCTTCTGGTGTCACGGGGGCTATCATAGGAAGACTCTGGCGACTGTGTCCCATCTTCTTCATCCCACATATCCTCCACTTGGAAATCTTTTTCTACCACTACGGACCTCATCCCGTAGGGGTCTTTCCTCCTGGGTTCATTGTCTTCATTCACATCTACGACCCTTTTTCCTTCCGCTATTTCACCTCTCCTCCGACTGGTTCCGGCTTCAAGTCTTTCATTATTCATCTCTTCCATCCTCACCAGTCTGTCTGTCACGGATTTCAAAAGGATCTGATTTTCCTCCATATCTTTCCTCATATTTTCCTTCATTCTCTCCATCCATTCTGTTGTTGAACTCTCTAACGATCAGTGATTTCCTCCTTCTGCCATCGTCTTACTACGCGAGCTGCTTTTTGTTGGATCCCCACAGACGGTGCCAACTGTTGACGGCTGATTTTAGTCTCAGGGGCAATAAGGGTCCTTTGCTCCCGAGACAATCCTCCTGCAACTGTGAATTTATTTTGTTATGGGAAACCGAAAGTAAATTTGGCAAAAGACATATAAATACACCAATCAACAAAAGAGATTTAATGTGGTTCGGCGGATCAGATCCAACTTACATCCACGGGCACAGAACGGACGATATTTTATTACTGAGATACGCTTCTCTGATCTGCTTTCTTTTTATAGGTCTAATCGTCCCCCCTTTTACGTATGCTTTCCCCTCCTATTTATATTAGCAAAGAAACAGTTTCCTCTTCCCATAAGGATTCTTAGTCGAAACTACCTTCACTTCCTCTATCCTATTAAGACACTGACTTATCAGTTTTCCCATAAAAGTAGGATAACTTATCATCTTATCCGTAAAAATAGGATGTCTTATCTTCTGGAGCATATCTCGCCATATGATCGGTCTTCATGAGGTCGGTCACAATGGTCCTTTGTTTGAGAATGCTGCTGTCAATCTGATAATGCCCGGTCACCCGAGCTAAAGCGGTCGGTCACCGATCATCAAGTGCTCGGCCCCTCACCGTTGGCGCATGCATCATCGAATGGTCGGGTCAGCACTAATGGTCTCAATCAGGAAGAGGGTTACCCTTTTACCCCTGCCGTACTACTCGAATATCATAGCGCCTGAAAATACCATCAACATATTTATTTAGTAGTTTTTTAATATTTTAGCACGTGTGATAAAATATTATTGAATTGTTATATGTGTGATAGTGTTAGGAAAAACATATGATATCATAATATTATTATGAAATAATTACAACCGATACTACAAGATGCGACAATTACAACTGAAGCAAAAGTATTGTAGTTCGGTGAAATAAATTTACAGAAATATATATATATATATATATTGAGTTATTCTCCTATACGGATGTCCGCACGAATATTTCGTGCGAATACACGTAAAGTAGTAATATTTTGTCGCCAGATGTCTGTTTAATACAATATCCTTAAAACATATACACCTGCTACCTTCGGTGTATAACTACTTTGACAGTAAATTAAGAAGGAAAATCTTTGCTTTGTATGTGGTCTATTTTCTTTGATTTTAAAACATTATATTATATTATAAGAAGTCCAGCCTCTTTGCATACTTTGCTTGAAACGGTTCAGAAATAAAAAAGAAAAGATGGAAATTTTAAAAAAAACATGGCTAATATGGGTTGGTTCAATTTGGGCAGCGTGCATAGAGAGAGTGTCAATGCTAACACATCTTGCCCATTATAATTGAGTTGTTATATGGTATTTGTCAATTTCCTCTAATTTTTTCATCTCAATTGAGTACTTTTAAAGATAATTTCTCATTCATCTGAGAATTATTTTATACATATAAATATATAACTTCGAAATATTCACATATGAGAGTTCAAATCACTCAAAATATCATATTTTTCATAGGCTCTCAAAGGGTGTGGCTTGGTATCAAATGATTTAGGACTTGATTGGCAGGTCTTGGGTTCGAATCCAGAGGTATATTTCTTATAAAAACTTGAGACAGTCGAGAATTTACCTGCTCCTCTTAAATCTGTCAGGGAATTTTCAGCATTTCCAAAAAAAAAAATCTTACTTTCACAAAATGAATCTCACTCAAAATTAGATCGGGCCACGATTCCGGTCGGAACCTGAACCGAACCGGAACCGAACTGGTTGGAATCGGAAGTTTCAGTTCCAGTTCCGGAACCGGAACCGTGGTAGACCGGTTCGGTTGGGGTTCGACCCCAATCCGAACCGGTGGAACCGTAGGGTTCCAACAGGAACCCTAACCGCAACAGCTAGTAGCCGTTGGTGGAAGGCAGGGAGCCAAATGGTTATATTAATAAAAAAAATTAAATTACTAATATATCCCTAATAACGGTAATAAAACGGTTATATTTAGGGACATTTTTGGTATCAAAAAATTATAAAACTCTATAAATAAGATTCATTTTTCATTATTTCAACACATCAAATTCTCAACTCTCTCATTTCCTACAATTCTCTTATTCTCAATCTCAATTCATACAATTCTCTTATTCTCAATCTTAATTCAATTAGTTATTATCATTCACAATTAGTCAATTTTCTTATTTTTCTTCCTGATTTCTCAAACGAAAAATGGCAAGCTCATCCGAGAACATATTGTCAAATATGTCAATCCAAGAGAGTGGCCCTAGTGTCGGTGCACAATCACGGAGAAGAGAAGTTAAGGCTCGTTCCTCGGATGTTTTCAAAATTCATTTTCATTTGGAACGCCTAGAAGATGATACACAACGAGCAATTTGTAACTATTGTGGGGTTACCTACAAATTTTATGGTGGATACGGCAATATGATCAAGCACTTGGAAAGACATCATCCGGTTGAACTTGGAATTGATACGGCGCAAAATCAAATGGCCAGGTACTCATCATCTAGTAGAGGTACGAGTACTGTAGATTTATTTAAATATTATGATGCAAAAATAGAGAAGAATTTGCAAAATTAACTTGTATGACACATCTTTCTTTAAGCTTTGGTGAAAAACTTCATTTTACTAATTACGTGCATAATGCTTTAAATCCTTCTGCATGTAGAATGACTCGAAGCACAACAAAACGTCATATTTTTAAATTATATAAAGATGGTAGAATTATTTTAAATGAAATATTTAAAGAGATGAAAGGTCGTATTTCTATATGTTATGATATTTGGAGTAACCATTGACAAACACACTCATACATTGGTGTGACTTGTCATTGGATTGATGCATAATTTACCATACAAAAACGACTTATTGCATTTAGAGTTTTTGATGACCAACATACTGCACAAAATATTTATAAAATGATGAAGGTAATTTTTGATGAATATGATTTAGTAGATAAAATTTTAACAATTGGATTTGATAATGCATCTGCAAATACTGCATCCATCAATGATTTAAAATCCTTATGTCAACCAAATTTAGGGGTCGATTTTTTCATATTCGTTGTACATGTCATGTCCTTAACTTATGTGTTCAAGACGGTCTAAAATTATTATCACATTTCCTTGATCCTATTAAAATGACACTTAATTGTATTTGGTCATATTCTCAAGTTATGAGAGAATGGACGAAGTTTTGTAAAATAAATGGTATTAAACCGATTAAATTTTCAAGAGATGTTCCAACACATTGGAATTCAACTTATTTTCTTTTATGTCAAGCATTTCAATACAAATATGCATTATGTAGTTTTTTTTCTCAACATGTTCAAAATGTCACACTTTATCCTAGTCAATGGGATATTTGTGAAAACATTTTAGATATTTTAAAAGTTTTTAATGAAGCTACTTTAACTTTTAGCGGTGTTTATTATCCAACAGCACATTTATTTCTTCTTGAAAGTTTGAATATTGTTGGTGCTCTCGATGAACATGCTGAAAGTAGCGATCCTAATGATATTGTTTTGCTAGAAGCCATTACTATTATGAAGTTAAAATGGTTGAATTATTTTAGAGACATTCCTTTACT
The DNA here is from genome assembly GCA_019454045.1 of Zanthoxylum bungeanum. NCBI lineage: Eukaryota > Viridiplantae > Streptophyta > Magnoliopsida > Sapindales > Rutaceae > Zanthoxylum > Zanthoxylum bungeanum. The sequence continues at coordinate 63,214 of SKCR01033769.1, forward strand.
TTATCTTATTGCTGCTGTTTTTTATCCTAGATTTAAATTAGAAGGTTTGAATGGTGCTTTACAAGCTTACTATGGTTATTTAGGAATATTAGATGAAATTGATATTACAAGAATAATGACGAAATTAAGAAATGATTTAATTGAGTTATTTAATGATTATATTGTAAGATATAACTTAAGAACATTAGGTGAATCTAGTAGTAGCGAACCGGTAATTCAAACAAGACTTAGCGCAGGGGATCGTTGGTTATTCCAACGAAATAAAAAAGCTAGGGATACGACAACTAATAACCCCGAATTAGATAATTATTTATCTACAAATTTTGAGTTTCCTACTGAAAGTTTAGTTAGTAAAAATTTTAAAATCCTTGACTGGTGGAACCGACATCAAAATATATATTTTGTTTTATCAATTATTTCTAAAGAGATATTGGCAGCACCTATTTCCACCATTGCGGTTGAGCAAGCCTTCAGTATGGGAGGCAATATATTGGAAGTTAGACGATCTTCATTACATCCAAACACTCTAGAAGCAACAGCTTGTGTGGATGATTGGACTCGAGCTGATATAAGACAACAAGAAGATGCCCCGATGATTTTGAAAATTTGTTTGATAATGCATCTGCAACAACAAGTGCAAGCGGAACCGGAGCTGAATGATCCACTGATTATGATGATTGATAATTGTAAAATTATAAATTTACAAATGGGAAATGTCTTAAAATTATAATGGAACTACGTGAGCTTTGATTCCTCTCACCCATGAAGGATACGTAGGCAACTTAAATTTTTAAAAATTTAAGCTCAAACTCTTCAATGTAATAATTTTATTTATTTATAAAATTAATCTCATTTATTTTAATTTATTTTCGAATTTTAAAAAAAAGGTTCGGAACCGAACCGGTCGGTTCCGGTTCGGTTCAAGGTTCCGGTTCCACACTTGTGGAACCGGAAATCGACCGGTTCGGTTCGGTTCCGAACCGGAACCGAACCGCCGGCCGGGTCTATTCAAAATTACTCTTTAAAATAGCATATAACATGTTATTTTCCCGATACCACTGTTGTTGCATTAATATATAATTTTTTTTTTGGAGTTTCATATATTGGGGATTATATGATAATAAATAGGCCCCATGTCCATCTTTGGTGGTGCTTCTCATTGTTTAAACAAATTATATTATACTTATTAAAAGTTAAAATGAGAATGAGAATAAATATGTGAGCCCTACTTAAAATAGGGAATGAAGAATGAGAATCTCATTCTCACCAACCCCCATAACAATGAGATTCACATTCCCATTATTAATGGGAAATTATAAGATCACTCATAATGTAATTAATTACTAAATTATTAATTAATTAATATTAATTTATAAATAATAAATAAAATGTATTAATAATTAATAATAAAATAATATTTAATATTTTGATAAAATAGTAATTTAATAATTTAATATTTAGTAATTTAATACATAGCTCAAAAAATGGTTCTTTACTCACAAGTATAAGAGTGTCAAAGTAATAAAATAATCTGGTAAGTCTGGGGTTGATCCACATGAAATAGATTTAGTAAAATAAAATAACAATTTGAGTAAAAATCAAAAGGCTTGATTTGTTTAAAGTGATTAGAGAATTTTAAATTAAACTGCAACAATAAAAAAAATATTGGGGTTAAGGGATCCACTTTTGATATTTTAAATATAGAAACCTCACTTTTTATAATATATAAATTATCATTATTACCCAATTAATTTATTTCAGGAATTAGTTTTGCCAAAACATATAAAACCAGCCATAAAGACGATGATAACTTTTATCTATAACAAGTCCAGTTAGGTACTCAATTATGACAAATAAAGAAAACCAACCATATAGGTGATATCAAAGTTTGTCAATAATCAATCCAGATTTAAATTAAGTATTAATCATTAGATTACAATTTATATATTATAATATAAGTGAGATTAATCTATATTTTCATTTTAAAAGCTTCACCATTTTCCCCAGCAAAAAGAAATTAGCTACTCATAATTTGAATAAAAACACATAATTTTATTGATGAAAGAAAAAGAAAAACAAGAAATCTTTAAAGAAAATAAAACACACAAGAGTTGGATCCCTTCATAAAATTTCAGAGAGAATCGTGTGAAGGAAGCTAAGGAGAATGGGGCGCATAACACCTTTATTTATAGAAATATTACAAGTTTTCTCCACCATTTTCTCCATCAATTTCTCCACCATTTCCTCCACCAAACATGCAAGCATGTTTGGGGGAAGTTTGACAATAGTAAATTGTCATTTTCCATTTTTTTTTTAATAATGACTTTAATAATTACATATAACATATTTCGAATTTTTCATCAATTTCGGCATTGAAAACCTCAGGATTAGAAACTCTTGTGAACTTCAAAGTTGTAGATCTTTGAGTCTTCTTTCATCTGGAACTGAAATCACCTTACTCCAATATTGGAGTAAAAATTTATGGCCAAAATACGAAAATTACGTAAAGTTTGAATTTTCGAAATCGTATACTGTTAGAATGCCATTTGAAATATCTGGTCTCCAAAATCCAAATGTTAAGTCTATTTTTCTAGTTAAGCATCCAAAGTATTATTTCACCTACATAAGAAATAAAAATCACAAAAAAAATATAAAACATAAATTTAATTATTATTTAACAAATGTGCTAAATTAAGGGAATTAATGAAACTACAAGTGTAAAATGATTAATTTTCCTTTTAATAAATGTACACTTTTTAGTGTTCATCACGCCCCCAACCAGCTTATTACTAGTCTCTAGTAATTTAAGCGAAAAACTTTAAAAAGACAAATTTTTATCCAAATTAATAATTGTTTTCTTTCTTTCTAAATGATCAAATAAGTAAATTCTCCTGTACTTTTTACCCTTCTTCCATACACACATAAAATAAGGTATCAATCAATTCATTATGCTCACAATATTCACAGGTCTTGTTAAAAAGAGAGTAATATTTTTGTACTAAAATTATATTAGAGTTTACACCTTTTGGCATTGAGAGTTTATTTATAAATATATATTTTTTTAATAATACATCTTCAATCCTTATAACGAGCTTTGGGCCAGTGACTCCCAAACCAGTTGGCTTTAGGGCACTAGGTGTTAAGACACCCCTACAGACTTAATTGCTCGGATCCCAGATATTAAAAAGAAAAAAGTGTCTGATTTCCTTAAGCTTTCTCCTTAATTCATGTAACGAGCTTTGAGTCAATAACTCCCAAACCAGTTGGCCTTATGGAACTAAGTGTTAAAACTCCCATATAGACGTAATTGTTCGAGTTAGATAGGCTACAAAATCAAACTTATTCACATATTTTTCCTTTTTTTTACAAACTCAAGCTCTACCGTTTTATGTGAACAACCACTGCTTACTGAGACAAGATGTCTGGTTACTAAGTAAGAGCATGATTAGATTTTTTTTTTAAATAAAAACACTAATTCCACTGCCTTTAGGTGCTACCTCCAACAAACTAGAGAATTGAATATTACAAAATTCCACTTACAACCCATGTTTATATGTTACCGTGTATGTTGATAATACCTGTCAGATGATCATATAAAGATCAAATTTAATCAATATTATGGAGAATTCACAAATTTAAATGATTCAAAAAGAAAGAAACAAAAATAACTTGTTACGGATTACTTTGAGATGCGTCTCAGGAGAGAAAACTCCTTACACAGCCACCTCTGAACAACAATTCCACTTTGTTAGTCAAAAATTTATTGTTAGTTTGTGTGTAGTTTTTTTTTGAAAAACACAAAAGAAAATCAACACAAATATTTTTTTTTTACACACAAAATAACAACAAAGCAAAAACAACATAAAATAAAAATTTTTTGAACCAAAAACATAACAATGAAACATAAAAACTAAAACTATCTAGTGAACTATCATCTTCCCCAACCAATTTGAGACATTGTCCCCAATGTCTGAAAAAGAAGAAGTAGAGTTTAGAAGGCATCACATGGTTAATGTGGAATTGACAATTGACTCTACGACTATTTTAAACAAAAAAAAATTACAGACAAAGATTCAAGTCCACTCTATGCTTCTTGCCACGATTGTTACCAGACCAGTTCAACTTGGAAAGAATGAGATCGATTTTTGGTTCATAAGTTAAGAATTGGTCAATTAAAGCATCAACTTTTCTTGCAGTTAGTAAGATATCTTTTACTGATTTTGAAATAAACCAATTTCTTTTGGCATCTTCAAGAAATACAAAAAGAAAATAAAAAAAAATCCATCAATATTAAGTAGTCCAATGAGTTTTTGATGAATGTTCAAGTTCGCTAATGACGCAACTGTGAATATTTCTTCCAACGTGCCAAGCCCACCTAGTAAAGCAATAAAAGCGTCAGCATGATTGATCATTTCAGTAAGTCTTTCAGACATACCTGAGACAATACATTCTTCTCCATTTGATTTTTCGATGAGGTTTTCGTCTGCCAAAGGTTTTGGAATGATTCCCAAAACTTGACTGCCACCTTCTTGCACGGCCTTTGAAACACATCTCATCAATCCAAGATTGCCACCATCATATATAAGTGCATGTTTCTTTCCGCCATAACTCTACCCAATTATTTTGCAGCCTCAACAAATTCTAGTTTAGTTCCAGAGCTAGTTTCACAAAAGGCACAGATATTAGTAACTCGTCGTCTTGAAGTTTTCTCCATTTTTTTGCTATCTTTCTGATCTAGATGTGTTGAAGAGACAAATGACAAGTTGAATTTATAGATCCTGAAAAAGGACGAGTAATAAATGCACTAGTACCTGCAAAATGATAATTGTCAGATGAACAGTAAAATAGATCGTGAAAGTCAAAAGGTTTAGATACTGTCGACAAAAGTACAGGAAATCAAAATAGTAAATTAAAGTAAATCAAAACAGTAATTTAAAGTAAAGGAAATCAAAGCAATAAAAAAATGTACTGGTTGTTGTGATTGTGGCTGACATCTTCCTCTAGTTTTACGTCCAATAACGGCTTGAACGCCATCTATGGGTCGATGACAAGCTTCCCATCCAATTTTCTTATAAATTGGCAAACAAAGTCTTTTAAAGTCAGATTCCTGAGACTGTATTGTTCTCTTTCTTTTTGAAATTGTATATGGAAATCACGAATTACTCGATGAACGTGTCCACTAGGGTGCTTCCCAAGAGTCAATGATATATCATCTAAATACTCCTTACTCAAGCCATCTCTAATGAATTGAATTTTATCTTCCCAATTGTCAGACATCATTCCTAAAGAACGACAATGAGTGTTGAACGTCCAGAGTGCACATTTATAACAAACACCTAATTATTTAGCTCTTCGTTTATTAGCACATGTGCTTTTCCCTAAACCATACATGTAAGAAATGAAAGAATCAGATGACTCACCTGCCAAACGAACTTTTATTTCAATTAGCCAACAAATATCACTAGGAATATTATGGATCATAAGAAGCCTCATTCTTTCGGTGTGTGCTTTGTAAATTTTCATTAGAGTATTTTGGGGGAGAGAAGGAAAATATTTGTGGATTTTGCAAGAGTTTCTTCAATGCCTTGATTGTAAGGTATCGGTAATTTTAGAAAACTGAAAGAATTGACTTAGAGTCACGAAGTACCGTTATTCGCTATTTAACTGGGGTGTAAGATTCTGACAAAAAGGAAAAAGATAAAAAAATATATATATATTGTAAAACTCAAGAAAAATGGAAGTTAGACAAATACAAAAGAAAAGAAAAGAAAATACATCAATTATAGTACACTGGATTTGAAAGGAAAATAGATTCTTGAAAATTTGAACATTCCAAAAATAATTTCAGACGTTGTCCATTAACTTTAAATACATCATCATCCATAGGATTATTGTAGGTACTGCATTTTTGCATATAAGTCCCAATGATGAGCCTCGAAATGAGACTTTTTTAAGTTGTGGAAGTCGTGGGAAACGGACGTCGGAAGGGAAGAGTCAATAATTGACGTTTTCGTTGGATTTAGTTCGCTCGTTTAGCTTCGGGTTCTCTTGTTGAACCTCCGTTTTAAAAACACATCCCTAGCCCAAACCAGTCCAAAAAACCGCAAACACATTCCCTAAATTACCTAAAAATAGTGACAAAAAAATATAGCAAAAACAGCAGCGAAACGGAGTGAAAACAGCAGCCCGAACAGCGAGACAGCGAGGAAAAACATTGGATTAGTGAACCAGAAAAGTTGTGAAATATCAACCTTTCTGACGGCCGTGTAACGCGCTTTCGAGGAACGACAAAAGAGGTTAGACCCGAGGGCATATTTTTATTTATTATCTTTCGTTTTTATTATTTTATTTTAATATATTATCGCATGAGAGTCGTTTATTGAGGCATGATGTGAATTCTGGATGAACGGAATGTGTGTTCTCTTTTGTGGTATATCGGATGGAAACTCGGACGTAAATTATGTAGCCGAATCCGAATGGACGGTATTGCGGTTTGCACTCGGGATACAATGCCACGTATCGCTTGAGAGACGCGTATTTCGTTTCATCCAAACTTGTATTTGAGCATGATGTAGTTAGTAGATTATTTATTTATCTAAGCATGATTTAGTTTAGAATATTGTTTATTTTTAAGCATGATTATGTTATTTTATGCACGATATTTTGTTTAATTTATGTTTATGTTTAAATGGTTATTTGTTTATTTTTGTTTAATGGTTCAACATGCTCGTTGTGTGATATTGTGTGTTTTCCGTTTAATGACTTACTTTCCAAGCATGCAAACTTAGATTGGGAGTTACTTTGATGAATTCATATTATATCTAAGTTATTCTTGAGCATATATGTTGCATAGATGCGATTAGTTCATTGCACAAATCATATCGTTACAAGTGGCATAAGTAAGGGACCATTCCGAACCCAACGGTTTGAGGTCTTCCCTTGCGAGGGGTGAGTGTGGCCTTAAACTATTTTACCGGTTCACACCGGGTGGCGACTCCATGTTATTTCTCCGGTTTAGTTCCCTCGCCGACTATTCTGTACTCCCACCTAGACCGCGAGCCTAGAACAACATCGTCAATTTCTGTGTCCTACAGTCTGGCGACTCCACTGGGGATAGAGAATTGGCCCCGAAATAATGTCTTGTAATGTTTGTGATTTATGCTTTAGTTAACCTTGTCTCATATATTTTGCATACTGTTTCTTACCTTGATGGCATCATGTATCGTGAAGTCATTTTCGCTCGAAGCGGCGGTTCGTTATATGATGTCATCACTCGTTGGCACGTACCTTAGGGTATAAAAAAGGTGTGCTCGCTTGGTCGCTCGAACCCTTGAGTGGAGAGACCTAGTTGTGGGCAACCCTTCGCCGGCGGGAGCCTTTATCCATATCCTTATAAGCCCGCATATGAACCATAGTCATATATCCTATAGAAGTTGCCTCTTTATGGTTTTGATAACCACATGCATATTATATCTCATACATCACACGTATCCCATGCATCTCATGCATACACGCATCATGTTAACCCCGTGTCTTAAAAGCCATCTGATGAGTGATAAATCTATCACTATTTCCCACTCATTTATTTTGTATAGTTTCTTGAGTTTTGTGAACGTTTTGATATGTTTTGTGTTATTTTGTAAATAAATAAAGTTTGGAAAACATTGGAGGCAATTTGGGGCAAAAACGCGTCAACAGGGATATTTTGGTCTTAAGCGCGTCGCGACTCCAAGCCTTCAGCGTCGCGACGTCTAAAATGCACCGAACAGTGCTAACGTGCGCCGGGTCCACAAATCAGAATCTGAGAAAAGTTTGACTTTGCTAAAATGCGTCGTGCCACGTGTCACCATCACAGCCGATCTGGTAACATGCGTCGTGCCACGTGTCAACATCCTACGGTGCCGACAGTCATCATCGCCACGTGTGCCACATGTCATCCTACGTGTCTCCATGTCATCAGGCACGTCAGCAAGTCAACAAGTCAAAATTGCCACGTGTTGTGCCACATCATCATCAGCCAATCAGGAAGTGACACGTGTCGCAATTCTACGGTGCCGACAGTCTCTTTCCCACGTGTCGCCACGTCATCGCCACATCACTGCCACGTCATCGCCACGTCAGCATCAATAATTGAGTATCTAATCCTTATCTGACACGTGGCGGATAAGAATCTCAGCGACCAATCAGAAGCCTCCACGTGTCACAATAATTGAAGCCCAACCACCGCGCCACGTGTCACCTTATCAGCTTATCCAGAATCTTCAAACAGACGAACCAGAGCGTGCCACGTCGATAGAAGCTGGCGTAGCGACGCCAGAGACCCTGGCGTAGCGACGCCAGAGACCCTGGCGTCGCGACGCTGGAAGCCTACCGAGGCCTATAAATTGAGCTCAAGATTTCATAATTGAATGTACCACTCTCTCTCTTCTATTCTATCTAAAGAGAGAGTTTCTCTCTCTAGAATCTTTAGTTTTTAGTTTTTTTTTTTTAGTTTTTTAGTTTTTTAATTTTTAGTTTTGTAAATAATTTTAATTACGTTTTGTGATAATAGTAATTTAATTTTTACTTTTTACTTTTTACAGTTTTTACTATTTACCATGAGGAGGTAACTTCTCCAGCTATGGTGAAAGGTAATTCTTTTACTGTTACTATTTAGATTAATCTCCCTTAAAAATAATATATTCACTATTTAAAATATTGACTTAAAAAGGATACCGCCAGATTGGTCGGTTGGTAATTTAATTTAATCTGGTTTAAACCTGACTAATAAAGAATACCGCCAGATTGGTCGGTTGGTAATTTAATTTTGATTCCGCCTTTATGGCTGGTTGGACTTAATTTGACTTAATCAAGTTACCGCCTATATGGCTGGTTGGAAAAAGAATCACAAGTCTATATATTATTTTATGGGAGATATCTAAATTAGTAGTAGTAAAAGTAATTCATTTTACCTTAGCATTTTATTTTATTTTACTTTTCAGTTTTACTTTATGTCTTTTACTTTTCAGTATTTTTACTTTATGTCTTTTACTTTTAAGTTGTTACTAGCCCTAGTCATGTGTTAGTTATCTGGGGTTGTGATGAATTCTAATATCACCGGTTTATAAGGGGTTATTTTATAGTTTGGGTAATTTAAAGGTTTACTTATTAAGTCTTAAGCTTAATGCTTCTTGTTGTCTGATCACCAATAAGATTGATGTGGTAAATCTAAAATGAACTAGACATAGTGATTTTAGGTTTCAGCCTTAAACTTAATAGCCCACGATCTTCCTTGAGGATTGATAACCTTTTAATAGATTTCCTTACAGGATAGGAATATACCTGTCGGGCGAGGGTAGCCATAATTGGAACTTAAACTTAATAAATCCAGATAATTTGGTTGACATAGACATATGATTCAATTGGGTTAAACTGGGTATTTGCGTCTGACCATCGACAGAGGCTTTTGCATAATTTAGTGTTCCAGGTTAGTAAACTGATTTATTACACAAAGATAAATAATCACTTCATCTTTTAAAAGATATTAGAAGGATTCACAACCCTAGATCTTTGTGTCTTTTGTTATTTTCCTTAGTAATTTCTTTTGTCTTTTTATTTATTTATTTATTTTGTAAAACCACATTCAACCAATCAAACAATCATTCTCTTCTCCATTTAATTAGATATTTGTAAATAAATAGATTCAATAATTAATAACAATAGTAGGAATTAAGTCCTCGTGAGATCGATATTTTTATACTACTTGAACGATACGTGCGCTTGCGTTATACGTGTGTGTTTACGCTACGATCAAGTTTTTGGCGCCGTTGCCGGGGACTTATTTTTCTTGAGTTATTAATTTTGAAGCTATCTAATTTACTTATATCTAATTTTCTTTATCTGTAATTTTTATCTCTTTCTTTTGTTTTCAGGTGATTAAAAAATGGAACATTATTGGGAGATTGAAAGATCAAGAGCTTTACTAGAATATACACCCCAAATCTGGGAGCAACAGTCCGATTTTCTGAGGCCTGTTGTCCAGCCCAATGATTATCACTGGATGCCAGAACCAAGCAATTCTACATTTTCTCAACAGAACGAAATGGGGAGATGTGTAATATGTGATGGTAACCACCCGAGCGATCAATGTATTTACCTTTCAGAGTGGCAGAATTATCAGAATCATTCAAGGTACGAAGAACCGTTATATTTTCCATCTCATCCACCATCTACCTTCGATCTTCATCAACAAACAAAACCATCTGAGGAAGATCAGTTGATTCATACGCTCATACATTGGCTCGAAGAACGGGAAGCTTAATTAGATACACAAATTCAGAGACAATCAGAAATTTTTTCAGAGGATAACAGATCAAATGAGACAATTCACAGAAAACCAGAACTACATACCTCAAGAACCAGTTTCGGATGACACTGATGAAGCCTTCGAGTACCAATCATTTCACAATGACATGTCAACAGAGGAGGAGGCTGAGCAATATCAACAACCAGAGGTATCAGTTCAGGAGCCCGAACCGGAAAAGTCTCAATTTGACTTTTATTATTCAGATTCTGACGAGGATGAAGCTGATCTATTTGTACCAACTGCATCAAAAATTGAGGATGAAATTATGTATCCTCAAAACGAAGATCTTGGAGATTGCATTGCACACATGTTTGAAGAAGATCTACCCGAGCCAATCAATTCACCCGAATCAAAGGATGAAGACCTAATGTCAGACTCATCTTTTCATCCTCAGGTGGAGCATGAAGCAAAGCAAATGGAGGAGCAAATGTCTGAACTTATTAAAAATCCAGAGCATTCAGGAGAAACATCGATGTATCGGGGAGTACAAATCAAAGATATCAACCAAAAGCTTGACAGAATGGAATTTCCATTCCAAGTCAAGCATCATACGAGACCTCCTGATTTTATTTCTTTCTTTGCAGGAACCACTAGAACAATAAGGAGCAAAAAGGTGGCACGAGCACTGAATGAGACAAAACTATATTTGCCACTTTACCGTTGGAAGAGACCCTTCAAAAGCAACGCTCACGGGATTGTCTTTAATCGGACATCCAAAACGACATTGAAACCTCCTTAACAGATGGATTTCAGTCACGTCTGGCTGAAGACGAAAAATTTAGCGCTAGCAGGGAGGCAACCCATGCAATTTTTTGTAATTTGTTTTCATATTTTGTGTGAACTTTTTAATTTTATGTGTTATTTTTGTAAGGAAAGGCACAAACGAAGCATTTTAAGACAGAAGGAATTGTGTTTGGCAATCAAAGATGAGAAACAATTCATTAGCGATGGCTGAGTAATGAATAAAATCTTGAGACGCATCCTAATGAATTTATACTAAGCGAGTGGCGTATTGCGTACACAATTCTGTTACCTTAATTATTGCTTTGATTCGCTTTTTAGTTGTAATTATCTTTATTTTCGTAGATAGGATCCAGAATTTTTGACCTTTCACGATTTCTTTTGTTGGTTAGCTAACAATCGTCCTTTGGAAGATATTAGTGCTATTATTACTCACCATTTTCAGGTACTATAAATTCAGCCCGTCATTGCAATTTTGAAGGCATCCAGAGTTGAGAAAGAAATACATAAAAAATGGAAGCCACTTCAAGAAGACGAGTTGAAAACATCTGTGTGTTTTGCGGTAGTAGTGTTGGAGTTAAACCACACTACATAGAAGCAGCACGTGAATTGGGTCAAGTCTTAGCTGCAAGTAATATGCACTTAATATATGGCGGAGGAAATCTTGGACTTATGGGGATCGTTTCAAAGGCTGCACAGGAAGGAGGCAGTCACGTTTTGGGAATCATCCCAAAACCCTTGGCAGAGGCAAATCTTATTGGATCATCAAACGGAGAGGAACTGATCGTGCCAGGTATGTCTAAACGACTGGTAGAAATGATTAACCGTGCTGATGCTTTTATCGCTTTGCCAGGTGGCTTGGGCACATTGGAGGAAATTTTTATAGTTCTATCTTGGGCGAACCTGAACATACACCAGAAACCGCTTGGACTGTTTAATGTTGATGGATTTTATGATTTTCTTTGTGTGTTTCTTGATGATGCTCGTAGAAATGGGTTCGTGTCAAAACCTTTGAAAGAACTCCTCTTTACTGCCAGAACTGCTCCGGATCTAATAGACCAACTCATAGCCTATGAACCTCAAGTTGACCCTATCCTTTCAAAGATAAATTGGTCCGAGGACGATCGTGGTAAGAGACATCGAATTAATCTGGATCTTAACCTTTAATTTCATGTAGATTTTCAGCTAACCAGGTACGACCTTCTTAACTCTCTTTTTACTGTTTAAGACATTGGGGACAATGTCTCATTTAGGTTTGGGGGAGGGAATTAGTTGATCAGTACCTTGTTTTTAGTTGTGTGTTATTTTTATTTTTAGTCCAAATTTTTTCGAAAAATACAAAAAAAATGAAAATTTTTCAAAAATTACAAAAATATTTTGTGTTTTTTTATGTTTTTGTTTTGACTAAAAATGTGAAATTGGTAAGAGATAGCTGAGTAAGGAGTTTCCACTCCTGAGACGTATCTCAAGCCTATTTCGAAACAAGTTAATTTTTGTTTATTTTATTTTGAATTATTTAATTTGTGAATTCTCCTTAAAACGGACGAAAAGGAATCTTCATATGTTCAGTTGACAGATATTATCAACATATATATTAGATTCAATAATTAATAACAATAGTAGGAATTAAGTCCTCGTGGGATCGATATTTTTATACTACTTGAACGATATGTGCGCTTGCGTTATACGTGTGTGTTTATGCTACGATCACCATCATAGATATCCGTTGGGTTAGAGAAGAAAGACTTGTCAAGAAGAGTTTAGCAAACATGGATAAAGAAACCGAGAAACATAAAACATTACGACAAGAATAAAAAGACCATTGGGGGGCCTTCAGCCAAAAAAAAGGGAGAAGAAAAGAGAAAAAAAAAAAAGAAAAATAAATTGTTTGTTTTTAGTCCTTAATAGTTAGGCATAAGTCCAATGATGAAATCGTTTGCTTTAGGGTGAAATCTTAGAAACGATAAACTCTTGATGTGCTTTTATCTGATACTTTGAGTGATTGATCTACGTTAGACTCGTAAGCACTTCACTATAGGTTCTTAGCGGTGAAAAACTGAGTAGTTGGCAAGGTGACTAGTTAAAAAAATTTATTGGTCGGTGAATGACCGTTTACTTAGATGTCTATCATGACTTTCTTGTGTTATGATGTGTGGTATGGTTGAAAATAGAATAAAAGTCTCTAAAGCAAAAAAAAAAGTAAATCACCTATAACCGATAAGCGTGAAGCTACCCATGGGCGAGTATTAGGACCACCATGACGAGAAATGCTACCTTAAAGGGTAGGTGTGTGAAAGAAAAAAAAAGAAGTTCAAGATGAAAAGAAAAAAGAGAGACAAAGGAAAAGAAAAATGAAACCATACCACATTGAGCACGAAAAAAGCAATTGCAGAGCATAACTGAGACATCTAGGTTGGTTTGACCCATCGATCCCGATTTTTGAAGCGAAATCATTGAGTTAGCTTACTTAAGGATCAAGCTGTGAAAGAACCTTTGCACACACACACTTTGAGTCTGGCTTAGATCATTTATTTAAAGACTTGGATTTAAGTTGCATTGAGTTTTTTGAAGGTTCTCTGGTTTCATTACTGGGCATTCTTTGAGGACGATAATATGTATAATTATTGGGACTATTTCGTAGCATATAATATAGTATGATGATATGGAAGGCCCCACCCAGTGGTTCATCTTGACCAAGTGCAAACAGCGGAGAACAGTAAGCTAAATCAAGACTGGGGGTGACCATTCTACCACCTCGCAAATCAGGGACATAATGAGATATTGAGTCATGGGACTAAAGAAAATTGAGCAATCACCATAAGAGAATTGACAGAAAGAAGCTGTAAGCAGACCCAGAGGGCGATCGAAGACATTTGAAGGCAAGAAGTGCCGAGGAGCACAAGGAAGACCTAACCCATTGGAATAGGAAACACATTCATGCATGCATGCATACAGGTCATATACACGCAATCTTTGTCTTGTTTTTATTCGTAGGATTTAAAGAAAATGAGAAAGCAGCAAAGACAAGCCAACCAGAAACAGCAACATAGCATCATCAGTTTTGGGGATGAGTCCCAGGGTTGAGGCCCACATCAGTATCAGTTTGGGGATGAGTCCTATGGTTGAGGCCCACATCATCGGTACCAATTTTGGGGATGAGTCCAAGGGTTAAGGCCCACGTCGACACCAGTACCAGTTTTGGGGATGAGTCCTAGAGTTGAGGCCCACATCATCAGTATCAGTTCGGGGATGAGTCTCTGGGTTGAGGCCCGCATCAGCATCAATATCAGATTTGGGGATGCGTCCCAGGGTCGAGGCCCACATCAGCAGTAGTTTCAGGGTCGAGGCCCGCATCAGTACTAGTTTTAAGGATGAGTCCCAGGGTTGAGGCCCACATCAGTACCAGTTTGGGACGAGGCCCACATCAATATCAATTTGGGGGCGAGGCCCACATCAGTATCAGTTTGGGGGTGAGGCCCACATCAGTATCCGTTTTGGGGCGAGGCCCACATCATTTTGGGGCAATGCCCACATCAAGTTTAAGGGCGAGGCCCACAGTCAACACAGTCCGGGAATGAAGCCCACATTCAGTATAGTTCAGGAATAAAGCCCACATTCAATACAGTTCGGGAATAAGGCCCACAGTCAACATAATTCAGGAACAAGGCCCAGGGAATAAAGCCTTCATTCAGTACAGTTCGGGAATAAAGCCCACATTCAACACAGTTTGGGAATAAGGCCCACAGTCAACACAGTCCGGGAATGAAGCCCACATTCAGTACAGTTCGGGAATAAAGCCCACATTCAACACAGTTCGGGAATAAGGCCCACAGTCAACATAATTCGGGAACAAGGCCCGGGAATAAAGCCTTCATTCAGTACAGTTCGGGAACAAAGCCCACAGTCAGTACAGTCAATGAATAAAGCCCACAGTTAACACAGTTCGGGAATAAAGCCCACAGTTAACACAATTCGGGAATAAAGCCCACTTTCAAAACAGTTTGGGAACAAGGCCCAGGGGAATAACGCCCTATCTTAACACAATTCGGGAATAAGGCCCAGGAGAATAAAGCTTTATCTTAACACAATTCGGGAACAAGGCCCAGGGGAATAAAGCCCTATCTTAACACAGTTCGGGAACAAGGCCCAGCGGAATAAAGCCCTATCTTAACGCAGTTCGGGAATAAAGCTCTCTCTCAACGCAGTTCGAGAACAAAGCCCATATTCAATATAATTTGGAACAAAGCCCAAAGGTTAAAGCATCTCAGGATAACAAGTCAGGTGGCAGCTGGCTAGCCAGCATCAGTCTTGCCAGGTATGGCACTCTGGGGGCGAGACCCACAATAGCATCAGTATCAGTCTGGTCGGGTCTGGCACTCTGAGGGTGAGGCCCGCATCATTATCAGTATTAGCCTTGCCAGATATGGCACCCTGGGGCGAGGCCCGCATTATTATCAGCATCAGTTTTGGGGATGAGTCCTAGGGTCAAGACCCACATTAGCATCAGTATCAGTCAGGCCGGATATGGCACTCTGGGGCGAGGCCCACATCATTATCAGTATTGGTCTTGCCGGATATGGCACTCTGGGGCGAGGCCCACATCATTATCAGCATCATTTTTGCCGGGTATGGCATTCCAAGTATGGAGACACAGTATCAGTTTTACCGAGTATGGCATTCCGAGTATGGAGACACAGTATCAGTTTTACCGGGTATGGCACTTCGAGTATGGAGACATGTCAACATCAGTATCAGTTTTGGGGATGAGTCCTAGTGGTCGAGACCCACATCAACATCGGTATTAGTTTGGGGACGATTCCAAGGGTTGAGGCCCGCATGATCATCAGTTTTGGGGATGCGTCCCAAGGTTGAGGCCCACATCATCAGCAGTTTTGGGGATACGTCCCAGGATTGAGGCCCACATCATTAGCAGTTTTGCGGATGCGTCCCAGGGTTGAGGCCCACATCATCAGCGATATTGGGGATTCGTCCCAGGGTTGAGGCCCATATTTTGTCAGCGGTATTGGGATGCGTCCCAGGGTCGAGGCCCCCGTTGTCGGTTGTAGTCATTGGGATGCGTCCCAGGATCGAGGTCCACTACATCATCAGTTTTGGGATGCGTCCCAGGTTCAAGGCCCATATTTTGTCAACGGTATTGGGATGCGTCCCAGGATCGAGGTCCCCGTTGTCGGTTGCAGTTATTGGGATGCGTCCCAGGATCGAGGTCCACTGCATCATCAGTTTGGGATGCGTCCCAGGGTCGAGGCCCATATTTTGTCAGCTGTATTGGGATGCGTCCCAGGGTCGAGGCCCCCGTTGTCGATTGCAGTCATTGGGATGCGTCCCAGGATTGAGGTCCACTACATCATCAGTTTCGGGATGCGTCCTAGGGTCGAGGCCCCCATTATCGGTTGCAGTTATTGGGATGCGTCACAGGATCGAGGTCCACTGCATCATCAACTCAGTTCGAGGCAGCAGGCAAGTCAGGTGGCAGCTGGCGAGCCAGGTAAGTAAAAAATGCATTGCATGTACTTTGATATGATTGTCATTGTCACACACTGCACAAGTCCCATCAAAGTGGGGGCGACTGTAGGCACTACATTTTTGCATATAAGTCCCGATGATGAGCCTCGAAAGGAGGCACTACCTTTTTAAGTTGTGGAAGTCGCGGGAAACGGATGTCGAAAGGGAAGAGTCAAGAATTGACGTTTTCGTTGGATTTAGTTCGCTCGTTTAGCTTTGAGTTCGCTTGTTGGACCTCCATTTTAAAAACACATCCCTAGCCCAAACCAGTCCAAAAAACCGCAAAACAATCCCTAAATTACCTAAAAATAGTGACCAAAAAATACAGCAGAAATAGCAGCGAAACGGAGTGAAAATAGCAGCCCGAACAGCGAGACAGCGAGGAAAAATGTTGGATTAGTGAACCAGAAAATTTGCGGAACATCAACCCTTCCGACGTCCGTGTAACGCGCTTTCGAGGAACGACAAAAGAGGTTAGACCTGATGGCACTTTTTTATTTATTATCTTTCCTTTTTATTATTTTATTTTAATATATTATCGCATGAGAGTCGTTTATTGAGGCATGATGTGAATTCTGGATGAACGGAATGTGTGTTCTCTTTTGTGGTATATCGGATGGAAACTCGGACGTAAATTCCGTAGCCGAATCCGAATGGACGGTATTGCGGTTTGCACTCGGGATACAATGCCACGTATCGCTTGAGACGAGTATTTCGTTTCATCCAAACTTGTATTTGAGCATGATGTAGTTAGTAGATTATTTATTTATCTAAGCATGATTTAGTTTAGAATATTGTTTATTTTTAAGCATGATTATGTTATTTTATGCACGATATTTTGTTTAATTTATGTTTATGTTTAAATGGTTATTTGTTTATTTTTGTTTAATGGTTCAACATGCTCGTTGTGTGATATTGTGTGTTTGCCGTTTAATGACTTACTTTCCAAGCATGCAAACTTAGATTATGAGTTACTTTGATGAATTCATATTATATCTAAGTTATTCTTGAGCATATATGTTGCGTAGATGCGGTTAGTTCATTGCAAAAATCATATCGTTACAAGTGGCATAAGTAATGGAACATTCCGAACCCAACGGTTTGAGGTCTTCCCTTGCGAGGGGTGAGTGCGACCTTAAACTATTTTCCCGGTTCACACCGGGTGGCGACTCCATGTTATTTCTCTGGTTTAGTTCCCCCGTGGACTATTCCATACTCCCACCTAAACCGCGAGCCTAGAACAGTGTCGTCAATTTCTGTGTCCTACAATTATCATTGTCAATAGCTCCATATGGATAAAAGTGTTTCACAATAAATGAGCCACTCCATTTGAATTTCAATTTTCCAAGAAATAAATGAAAACGAGAATCATGAAGCAAAACTTTTTGACCAATTTTAAATGTTTTTCATGAAATTCGACTATCATGGAAGACCTTAATTTGTAGCTTTAAGAATTTTTGTATTCTCATATGAATCACTCATTAACTCTTCAAACTCATTTAATTGTAGTTTACGTTCGTGACTGGCATTTTCAATGTTTGAATTGAATGCTTTAATAGCCCAATATGCCTTTTGCTCAAGTTTTATAGGCAAAAGACAAGGTTTTCCATAAACTATACAATAAGGAGACATTCACAAAGATATTTTGAAAGCTGTTCAGTATGTTCAAAGTGCATCAGTCAGTCGAAAAGACCAATCTTTACAATTTGGGTTGACCGCTTTTTGCAAAATTAATTTGATTTCTCTATTTTCTAGTTCAACTAGACCATTTGTCAGAGGGTGATAAGAGGTAGAAACTTTATGTGTAACTCCATACTTTTTCATTAAGGACTCAAAATATCAGTTACAAAAGTGTTTACCTCCATCACTTATAGTGGCCTGAAGGATTCCAAATCGACCTAAATTATTTTCTTTTAAAAATTTAATCATAGTTTTGTAATCATTTTTTCGACAAGGAATCACCTCAACCCATTTTGAGACATAATCAACTGCAACTAAAATATATAAAAATCCAAATGATGGTGGAAATGGACCAATGAAATCTATCCACAACAATCAAAGATTTCGATGACAATGATGAGATTTAAAGGCATCATGTTTCTTTTTGAAATGGATCCCAATTTTTGATAATTTTCATAAGTTTTACAAAAAGCATGGGTATCTTTAGAAATAGTGGGCCAATAAAATCCACACTGCAAGATTTTTATAGCGGTGTTATTAGATGAGAAATGACCTCCACATGCTTCTGAATGACAAAACTGAATAACACCACTTATCTCCGGTATGCATCGTCGGAAAATTTGATCAGGGCAATACTTGAACAGATATGGATCGTCCCAATAGAATCTTTTGACTTCAGTCAAAAAAATTTCTTATCTTGATGGCTCCAATTTGGAGGTATTTTTCCGGTTGCAAGAAAATTGACAATATTAGCATACCAATGCATTGTATTTACAGAAAATAAGGAAAAGAGTCATTGATGGGAGTTGTATCAATTGATGACTCATTTGTGAGTCTTGATAAATGATCTGCAACCACATTCTCTGCTCATTTCTTGTCCTTGATTGTGATATTGAATTCTTGAAAAAAAAAAATCCACCGTAGTATTCTTGGCTTTACATCCTGTTTAGATATCAAATATCTAACAGCAGCATGATCATAATAAAAAACGGTTGAAGAACCAATTAAATATGATCGAAATTTATCCAATGTAAATATTATAGCAAGTAGTAATTTTCTGTGATGGTGTAATTCATTTGTTCATTGTTTAAAGTTCTACTTGAGTAATATATTATATGCGGCTTACCTTCCTTTCTCTATCCTAATACTGCACCAACTGCATAATCACTGGCGTGACACATTAGCTCAAAAGGCAAAGACCGATCATGAGATTGCATGATATGAGCAGAAGTCAAAAGACAGATAATCTTTTCGAATGATTTTTGACATTCTTATGTCCATTCAAATGTTGCATCTTTTATTAGGAAGTTACATAAGGGTCTGGATATAGTACTAAAGTTCTTAATGAACCTTATATAAAATCTTACATGTCCTAAGAAAGAACGAATTTCCCTAACTGTTTTTGGTGATGATAATTTAGAGATTACCTCTATTTTTTCCTTGTCAACCTCAATACATTTAGATGACACAACATGTCTCAAAAAAATTCCTGAATTAGTCATGAAATGCCATTTTTTCCCAATTTAACACAAGTCATTTTTCTTCACATCTTTTCAAAATATTTTCCAAATTATTCAAGCAATTATCAAATGAATTCCCAAAAATAGTTATATCATCCATAAAGACCTCTAAACAATGTTCAACCATGTCACTACATATGTTTAACATGAACCGTTGGAATGTTGCTGGTGCATTACAAAGCCCAAAAGGAATTTTCCTAAATGTAAATGTTCCAAAGAGACATGTGAATGTGGTCTTTTCCTGGTCTTCTAAAGCAATGTGAATTTGATAATAACCTAAGTAACCATCAAGTAAACAATAGTATGGATGTCCTGGTACTCTTTCCAAAATTAGGTCAAGTTTTGGTAAAGGAAAATGATTTTTTCTAGTGGCGTCATTTAGTTTTCTATAGTCAATGCACATACGCCAACTAGATGGGATTCGAGTTGGAATTGATTCTCCTTTATCATTTTTCACAACAGTTATTCCAGATTTTTTAGGTACAACTTGTGTAGGACTTACCCACTTACTATCCGAGATATGTTAGATAATGCATACATCAAGAAATTTAAGAACTTCTATTTTTACCACTTCTTTCATGTGAGGGTTCAATCTTCTTTGGGGTTGATGATATGTCCTAGCATTATCATCTAAATGTATTTTGTATGTGCAGATCAAAGGATTAATGCCTTTCATGTCTTTTAAAGTCCATTTAATTACCAATTTATCTTCTTTCAACACATTTAACAACTTACCTTCTTGATTGCTTGTGAGGGAAGCGGAAATTACCACATGGTAAGTTTCTTCGTCTTCAAGAAATGCATACTTCAATCCTTCTAGCAAAGTCTTTAACTCCAATTTGGGTGCTTCCTCATGTTTTTCTTCTTCCAACGCTCATAGTTCCTCAAAATTTTATTTTCTCCATCGTCTTTCAGTACCTATGTAGAATCAAATGAAAACTCATTAGGAATATCCGAATTTAATTGCAAACTTGATTCAAGAAAATTATCAGTATAAATTTCCATAGGATCAGGTAAACTCCCCTGAATATGTTCCTCCAAAATTAGTTCAATTAGTTCTATGCTCTCATTTTCAATGTCCCCGTCATATGGTTGTTTGCACATATTAAAAATATTAAGTTCCAACGTCATATTGCTAAAAGACAAATTCATGATTCCATTCCAGCAATTAATTAAATCATTGGTTGTTGCTAAAAATGGGAGACCAAGTATTACATGAATTGGCTCATAACTCTCTGCTATAGTTTGTGTTTCCAAGACAATTAAATCCAAATGATATATGAATTTATGACTTGTAATAACACGTTTTCAACAATTCCTTTCGGTACCTTGACTGATCTATCGGCAAATAAAAGAGTAGTTGAGGTTGTTTTTGACTCGCCAATATTAAGTTGTTGGTAAACTGAAAATGGAAGCAAATTGACACTGGCTCCAAGATCAAGGAAAACATGTTCAATTTTTTGACTTTCAATAATACATGAAATAATTGGACAACCAGAATCCTTGTATTTTAATGCATTATTTGTTGAGAGAATGCAACTTACCTATTCGGCTAGAAAAGCTTTCTTTTTTACCAGATGTTTTCTTTTAACGGTGCATAAGTCTTTCAGAAATTTGGCATAAGTTGGTATTTGTTGGATGTCATCTATCAAATGAATATTAACCTTTACTTGTTTGAATATTTCATATATCTATGGAGAATGGTTTAATTTCTTTATTTTTATTCCTGTGGAAATGTAAGTGCATGAGAGAAATTGTTATCATCAACAACGGGTAATGGTTTATCAACCCCATCCTTACCCTCTGAATCTAATTTATTTTCAGTTTCGTGAGGTTTAAGAATAGGTCTATGGAAGACCTTACCACTGCGAAGAGTAATAACGGATTTGACTTGGTCTATGTATTGACTACCAGAACTACCCTCGTGAGGGTTTTGATGACTCTTGGGATTTGGCTGTGGTTGGGCAGGAAACTTTCTTTTCTCATTAATGGTCAGTGCAGATGTGATTTTGGAGAATGTATCTTTCAAATCAATCAATGTTTGCACATTTTTATTATTGATGACTTCCTGTTTCTCAATGAATGCATGCAAGGTATCCTCAATGGTTTTCCAAGGTGGTGGGACATATGGTGCATAATTCTGGGAATTTCGGAAATTCTGGTGTACCTGGGGAGGTTGTTATGATGGTTGTTGTTGGTTATCGTTCCTCCAATTGAAGTTTGGATGGTTTCTCCAACCAAAATTGTAGGTTTGGGAGTATGAGTTTGGATTTGGTCTATTGAAAGTGTTTATGGAACTGACTTAGTCATGAAGACAATCTTGCAGGGCTGGCAAGGTTGGGAAAACTTGTGTGACATGTTCATTTGAATTATAGATTTGACATGTGACTTCTTGAACTGACTTAACTTGATCAATCTTCCTCATTTATAATGCCTCAACGTTTTTCGCTAGAGATGCATACTTAGCAGAAAGGTCATGGTCTTCCCTAAGGTTAAACATACCTCTACCGGATGGCTCTGGTTTTACAGATGACTCATAAGTGTCAACTGTATCCCATTGTTGTGCATTCTCCGTGATGAGCGAAAAATATATCACTATTTGCCGCCTATTTTACCTAATATTTTGTTTAGTTTCTCGGGTTTGATGAACTTTTTGATGTGTTTTAGTTTATTTTATAGATAAAATAAAATTGGGACTTAATGAAATCATTTAGGACGAAATGTGGGTCAAATAAGGGAAAAAACTGGAGTTGACATTTTGATTTTGGAGATTGGAAACTTGAAAGGGCGTCCTAACGAAGTACAGTTTCAGAAATTTCAATTTTGCACAATTGTCGTATTTTGGCCATAACCTTTTACTCCGATATCAGATTGAGGTGCTTCAAGTTCCAGATGAAATAAGACTCAAATCTCTACAACTTTGAAGAATAAAATAATTTCGAATTCTGAAGATTTCATGACCGAAATTGATGAAACATCCGTAAGTGTGTTATGTATAATTATTAAAATCATTTTCAAAGCAAAAAAATAAATAAAAAATAAAAATTTTCAAACATCCACCAAACATGCAATTTGTAGAGTAATTGGTGGAAGCCTTTAGATTTTCCTATAAATATCAAGCCATTTCATTTGTAATTCTCGTGCTTTCCTTTGGGTCTTTATAGGCTTTAAAAGGATTGCATATATTTTGTAAAAAAAATTTATTATTTAAATTATGTATTTATATTTTTACTTTCAGTATTTTACTTTCAGTATTTTACTTTCAACACTTTTACTTTTCAGCACTTTTACTTTCAATACTTTTACTTTCAGTACTTTACGTTCAGTACTTTTACTTTTAAGCACTTTCACTTTTCAACACTTTTACTTTCAGTACTTTTACTTTAAGTCATTTACTTTCAGCACTTTTACTTTCAGTACTTTTACATTATGCACTTTCACTTTCACTAATTTATCTTTAATTTATTTTTATTTTCTTTTATGTTTTGTAGTTAAAATTCCGATGGGGTAAGGGTGAAACATTTAATATAATTAACTAGGTCAATCTCACTTAATTATAATATATAAATTATAATTTAACTAGATTAATTAGTGGAAGGCTTTAATACCGCCTATATGGTCGGTTTAAATATAAATTACTTTACCGCCTATATGGTCGGTCTTTATGTGACAGATAATTATCGCCTATATAGCTGGTGTAGTTGGACTAAAATGGATTACCGCCTATATGGCTGGTTTTAAATGTTTAACATTATTAATTCCTGAGAAAGCATAACATAAAATAATTTATATATTATAATAAGTGAGATTCCTAGGTTTGAAATATTAAATGTGGATCCCCTATCCCCAACATTTTATTTTTATTCTAGGGAAGTGATGAAACACAATATTCACACGCTTAATAATTGATTTAATTATATTATGTTTAATACTTTAATTTGTTTATTGAATCTTAATCTTAATGCTTCTTGTTGCCTGATCACCAATAAGATTGATTTGGTAAACTTAAAATGAACTTGGAAAAGAGATTTTAGGTTTCAGCCTTAGATTCAATAGCTCACGATCTCACCTTAGGGCATGGTGATCCTTAGGTAGATTTCCTTACAGGATAAGAATATAACTGTCGGGCGGGGGTAGCCACAATTGAAACTTGAACTTAATAAATTCAGGTAACTTGATTAACATAAGAATATGATTAATTGGGTTATTTTGGGTATTTGCATCTGACCATTGGAAGAGGCTTATGCATATTTTCGTGTTCCAGGTTAGCAAAATGATTTATTACACATATATAAGAAAATCAATTCATCATTAGAATAATATTGTGTGGAATCACAACTCTAGATATTTGTGTCTTTTATTTATTTTCCTTAGTATTTTCTTTTGTGTCTTTATTTATTTAATTATTTAGTAAATCCACATTCAACCAACCAAAATCAATCATTCTCTTCTCCCTTTAATTAGATACTTGTAAATAAATAGTATCAATAATTAATAACAACAATAGGAATTAAGTCCTCGTGGGATCGATATTTTTATACTACTTGAGCGATACGTGCGCTTGCGTTACGTGTGTGATCACGCCTGTCACTCCGCTATGTGTTCTAGGTAATCTAGTGCATCTTCGGGGTTATTATCCCTAAACTCACAATTACACATCATTTCTACTAGAAGTAGGCAACTAGACTCCATGTTTCAAACCCGTGATGTGGAAAACCATTTAACATATCCTTAAACCTCTCCCGATATTGGTAAAGTGTTTCCCCCGACTCTTATATGAAGGTTGTGATTCTTCTCTTAAAGGAGTTTGTCATGTGATGGGAAAATAATTTTTCAAAAAATATTCTTGCAAATCATCCCATGTTCTGATGGATCTTGACCTAAGGTTCTGTAGCCAAATTTTAGCTTTATCTTTTAAAGAAAAGAGAAAAAAAAAACTTTAATTGAATTATATTTATGCTGTAATTTTGGTCTGTACAAATGTTACATACCTCTTCAAATTTCCTTAAGTGCTGATAAGGATTTTTTGATTTTAAACCGTGGAATGTGGGTAAAAGTTGGATGACACCTGGCTTAAAATTGAAACGTGCTGCATCTGGGGGGAAAAACAATGCAAGATAGTAATCTTGTCCTAGTGAGATTCATGAATTGTCTGAGTGTCCTAGGATGATTAAAATCACCATGCCGAGACTCGTTTTCTTCCTGATCAACTGGGTTTTCAACTCGAGCAGATGGATTTCATTTTGGTTCAGATGGATTTCATTTTGGTTCTCGGCCATTTAGATGATCGAGACCAGTGTTTCATGCAACTTAAATGCAAATTATACGCTAAAATTTAAAAATACAATACAATACTTACAAAAAGAAAATAATAAACAAGTGGAAAAAAAATTAAATGAAGAAAATATAACCACAAAAAAATACAAAAATAAAAATAAAAATAAAGAAAAGAAATAAGGAAAAAAAATTAATTACAACGATTATTCTATCTACTAAATTTTATTCCCCGACAACGGCGCCAAAAACTTGACACGCTCAAAAAGTGGTTCTTTACTCCCAAATATAAGAGTGCCGAAGTAATAAAATAACCCGGTAAGTCTGGGGTCAATCCACATGGAATAGATTTAGTAAAATAAAATAACAATTTGAGTAAAACTAAAAAGGCTTGATTTGTTTGAAGTGATTGGAGAATTTTAAATTGGACTACAACACGAAAATAAAATATTGGGGTTAGAGAATCCACTTTTGATATTTTAGATATAGAAATATCACTTTTTATAATTTATAAATTATCATTATTACCCAATTAATTTATTTCAGGAATTAATTATGCCAAAACATATAAAACCGGTCATAAAGGCGGTGATAACTTTTGTCTATAACAAGTCCAGTTAGGTACCCAATTATGCCAAATAAATAAAACCAGCCATGTGGGCGGTATCAAAGTTTGGCAATAATTAATCCAAATTTAAATTAAGTATTAATCATTAGATTACAATTTATATATTATAATATAAGCGAGATTAATCTATATTTTCATTTTAAAAGTTTCACCATTTTCCCCAGCAAAAAGAAATTAGCTACTCATAATTTGAATAAAAACACACTTGTTGATGGTGTCTATGTTATTTAAGGAGTACGGCATGGGTAAAAAGGGTAATTCCCTTCTCGGTCGAAATCATTAATGTCGACCCGACCACTAAGAGCACTTTATGATCGGTAACCGAGCACTTGGGTTCAGATGACCGGGCAATTAAAAGATTGACAGCGGCATTCTCAGTTCAAATGACCATTATGACCGATCTCATGAAGACCGAGCATATAGCGAGGCGTGCTCCGGAAGATGACACCCTATTCTTGCGGATAAGATGACAAGTTATCCTACTTTCATGGGGAAAACTGGTGAGACAGAGTCCTAGTAGGATAAAGAAAGTAAATGTAGTTTTGATTAGGAATCCTTATGGGAAAATGGAATAGTTTTTACTAGGAATCTTTATGGGAAAAGGAAAGTATTTCAACTAGGAAATTCTTGTAGGAGAAGGAATCTGATTTCTCTGTTATTATAAATAGAAGGGTAGAGTGTGCATAAGAGAGGGAAGTTGAGAGCATGGAGAATGAAGAGGAGAATCAAGATCAGAATCATCAAGCTCTGACTTGTAAACACAAAAAAGATCTGAGAAGCGTGCTTGAGTAATAAAAGTGTCATCCTGTTTTTTTGTCCGTGGACGTAGGTCGGATCCAAATCCACCGAACCACGTTAAATCTCCTTGCCGATTGGTGTGTTTATCTGTCTTTTGCTAAATTTGCCTTTGGTCCCCCATAACCAAACAAATTCACTATTGAGGGAGGATTAGTTTCGGGAGTGATATCCCCATATTGCCCCTGAGACCAAAATCCACCGTCAACAGTTGGCGCCGTCTGTGGGGACTCAACAAAAAGCAGCTCGCGTAGTAAGACGATGGTAGAAGATGAAAATCACCGATCGTCAGGGATTTCACCAGATAGTTCGGGAAATCCAGGATAAAGGTCTGTTGGCCGAGCCTAATTTGAGGAGGTTCCCGATTGAGGAGGGAAATAGTAGGGCATACTATATCTACCATAACGTAAGGGGACATGCCACGAATGGGTGCAGAGACCTGCGGGAGCAGGTGGAAGACTTGGTGAAAGAAGGCTATCTCAGTGTGTACATAGACCATTCGGTTTTTGAGGTCGACCAAGTTGATAGCGGAAGTCATCCGGTCGGATGCGTGGAATGCTGAGATGCAGAGAGGATGTATTAAGAAGAGCCTTGCTTGTAGTGACCCTTGTAGAGTTGCAAGAAAGGCAACGGATCCCAAAAAGGTGAGTAAAACCTCTTTTGACTTAGGTTGACATTTGATTATGCTTGTTTGTTATGGCCCACACAATGGTTTTGATATTTGTTTTACGGCTCGGGTCTGCTCTTGTAACGCCGAGACCGATGTTTTTTTCCGGCTCGGGTCTGCTCTTGTACCGCCGAGACGATGTTTCTTTCCGGCTCGGGTCTGCTCTTATACCGCCGAGACCG
Organism: Zanthoxylum bungeanum; assembly: GCA_019454045.1. NCBI lineage: Eukaryota > Viridiplantae > Streptophyta > Magnoliopsida > Sapindales > Rutaceae > Zanthoxylum > Zanthoxylum bungeanum. The sequence continues at coordinate 90,569 of SKCR01033769.1, forward strand.
ATGTCTCTTTTCGACTCGGGTTTGCTCTTGTACCGCCGAGCCCGATGTCTCTTTCCGGCTCGGGTCTGCTCTTGTACCGCCGAGATCGATGTCTCTTTCCGGTTCGGGTCTGCACTTGTACCGCCGAGACCGATGTCTCTTTTCGGCTCGGGGCGGATTTCGTTCCGCCGAGGCCGCTTGTTTATTCGGCTCGGGGCTGGACTTCGTTCCACCGAGGCCACTTGTTTATTCAGCTCGGGGTCGGTTACGTCCCACCGAGTCGGCTTCTTTGGACTGAGGATGTAACATTCCCCCATAGCCAAGTCTTTCTTTTAGCTCGGGGTCGGGTTACGTCCCACCGAGTCATGCTCATTGGTCTGGGGACGGGATATTCCCCCAGCACCAAGTGTCTCTCTTAGCTCGGGGTCCTCGGAAATATTTAGGGACATACTCGATGCATAGGATCCGTGAGAAGCATAGCACGGGGAGGGATGATACCCCCGTGGCGATTGCCTACTCCAGTGTAACCGAACATAAGGAGGAATATGCCCTTAATGTGTCGAGCACTCTTTGATCCTCACTTACCCGATGTAATGGATCCGTGGGAAAGCATAGCACGGGGGATAATGATGCCCCCGTGACAATTGCTAGCTCCAGTGATGCCGGACCTAAGGAGGAATGTGCCCTTAGTATCCCGAACACTTTTTGATCCATTCATCATTTGGATCCAAGAGAGGCGCAGCACGGGGATGCGTAGTGCCCCTGTAGCGTGTGTCTGCTCCAGCGTGGTAAGGAGGAGCCCTCGTACAATACACAGGCTCCACAGTGACCCGACGTATAGAGGATGTGCCCTTACCATTTTAAACGCTCTCTGATCCAAATGCTGGTTCGTCGGGACACTGAATTGAAAGATTCAGAATTGTGTTTTGGAGACCTCGGACAGGATGCTGTTTTGAGGCATCCCTGTTGTTTTTTATACTTACGAAACGTTTTGTTTTGGGATAAGCGATAAGTCGCCCCCGCCTTTTAATTTTATTTTCCAGAGATTTGTTTTTGTTTTTCACTGGTCTGGTAAGGGGACGCCCTTGCTAGATTCGGTAGGGTTTCAAAAGGTTGATTTACTTCCCTTCTGAATAAGTCCCACTTGATTAATCGGCTCGGGGCTGGATTTGTTCCGCCGATGTCACTTGATTAATCGGCTCGGGGCTGGATTCGTTCCGCCGAGGCCACTTGATTAATCGACTCGGGGCTGGATTCATTCCGCCGAGGCCACTTGATTAATCGGCTCATGGCTGGATTCGTTCCGCCGAGGCCACCTGATTAATCGACTCGGGGCTGGATTCGTTCCGCCGAGGCCACTTGATTAATCGGCTCGGGGCTGGATTCGTTCCACCAAGGCCACTTGATTAATCGGCTCGGGGCTGGATTTCGTTCCGCCGAGGCCACTTTGTCTCTCTCAGCTCAGGGTCGGGGTACGTCCCACCGAGTCAGCCCTTCGGACTGGGGACGTAACATTCCCCCAGGTCCAAGTGCCTTTCTCAGCTCGGGGTCGGAGTACGTCCCACCGAGTCAGCCCTTCGGACTGGGGACGTAACATTCCTCCAGGTCCAAGTGCCTCTCTTCATTTGGGGTCGGGTTACGTCCCACCGAATCAGCCCTTCGGACTGGAGACGTAACATTCCCACATGTCCAAGTGCCTTTCTTCATTCGGGGTCGGGTTACGTCCCACCGAATCAGCCCTTCGGACTGGACTGGAGACGTAACATTCCCCCAGGTCCAAGTGCCTTTCTCAGCTCGGGGTCGGGTTGCGTCCCACCGAGTCAGTCCTTCGGACTGGAGACATAACATTCCCCCAGGCCCGAGCATCTCTCACAGCTCGAGACAGGATCACATGCCACCGAGCACATCATCGTTAGCTCAGAGGCAAAATTTTCTCCTCACAATCGAGATTGGATCAGTCAGGGGTCAGGACCTTTAAATCTCTGGTACAGATATTACAGATGATGAGTCATTTTTAGTTTGGACAACAAGAGGAACTTCATCTCCTGATGGAACGACCCAAGTAAGCAATTTGCTTTGAGGTGGAGAATCGTTCTGAATAGGGTCAGCATCTCTAATAACCGAGGATATGAAGATAGAAACAGAAGACTTAGTTGATGGCGAAGACAATTTCTCTGTGATTTTTGGAACGACCACCAGCAAGGCGATCAGCACACCATATTTTTTTATAGTTCCCGGCATCAACTCGCAAAACTCATTGTTACCGAGAACTAGGGGACAAATGTTGATGGTGTTTTCAGGACCTATGTTATTTAAGGAGTACGGCATGGGTAAAAAGGGTAATTCCCTTCTCAGTCGAAATCATTAATGCCGACCCGACCACTAAGAGCACTTTATGATCGGTAACCGAGCACTTGGGTTCAGATGACCGGGCAATTAAAAGATCGACTGCGGCATTCTCAGTTCAAATGACCATTATGACCGATCTCATGAAGACCGAGCATATGGCGAGGCGTGCTCTGGAAGATGACACCCTATTCTTGCGGATAAGATGACAAGTTATCCTACTTTCATGGGGAAAACTGGTGAGACAGAGTCCTAGTAGGATAAAGAAAGTAAATGTAGTTTTGATTAGGAATCCTTATAGGAAAAGGGAATAGTTTTTACTAGGAATCTTTATGGGAAAAGGAAAGTATTTCAACTAGGAAATTCTTGTAGGAGAAGGAATCTGATTTCTCTGTTATTATAAATAGAAGGGTAGAGTGTGCATAAGAGAGGGAAGTTGAGAGCATGGAGAATGAAGAGGAGAATCAAGATCAGAATCATCAAGCTCTGACTTGTAAACACAAAAAAGATCTGAGAAGCGTGCTTGAGTAATAAAAGTGTCATCCTGTTTTTTTGTCTGTGGACGTAGGTCGGATCCAAATCCACCGAACCACGTTAAATCTCATTGCCGATTGGTGTGTTTATCTGTCTTTTGCTAAATTTGCCTTTGGTCCCCCATAACCAAACAAATTCACTATTGAGGGAGGATTAGTTTCGGGAGTGATATCCCCATATTGCCCCTGAGACCAAAATCCACCGTCAACACACATAATTTTATTGCTGAAAGAAAAAAAATACAAGAAAGCCTTAAAGAAAATAAAACATATAAGAGATGGATCCCTTCACAAAATTTCAGAGAGAATCGTGTGAAGCAAGCTAAGGAAAATGAGGTGCAAAGCACTTTTATTTATAGAAAATTTGCAAGCTTTCTCCACCATTTCCTCCACCAAGCATGCATGTTTGGTGGAAGTTTGACAATTGTAAATTGTCATTTTCCATTTTTTTTATAATGACTTTAATAATTACACATAACACACTTTAGATTTTTCATCAATTTCGGCCTTGAAAACCTTAGAATTAGAAACTCTTGTGAATTTTAAAGTTGTAGATCTTTGAGTCTTTTTTCATCTGGAACTGAAATCACCTTACTCCGATATTGGAATAAAAAGTTATGGCCAAAATACGAAAATTGCACAAAGTTGGAATTTCCGAAATTGTACACTGTTAGAACGCTCTTTCAAGTTTCTGGTCTCCAAAATCTAAATATTAAGTCTATTTTTCTAGTTAAGCATCCAAATTATTATTTCATCTACATAAAAAATAAAAATCACAATAAAAATCTATAAAAATATAAATTTAATTATTATTTCACAAATGTGCTAAATTAAGGGGATTAATGAAAGTACAAGTGTAAAATGATTAATTTTACTTTTAATAAATGTACACTTTTTAATGTTCATCAATAATTAATTAATAAATTTATAAAGTAATAAGTAGTAAATTAATATGTAATTATAACTAAAGATATTTTTGTAACTTATTAATAATTCATTCCGATTACTCGACAAAGTAAACACATCAATGGTAATATTACTTCATTCTGATTAGGATTCATACAGTTAGCTAGGTAAACAACTTATTCTGTTTCTGATTTACCATTTCGATTTCAGCCCATTTCGATTGCATCTTATTTCGGTAACGAATACGTAAACGCAGTATAAATTTCTTTCTTAATAATGCACCCTTACTCTACTAAAATCCCAAATTAAACTATCTCTAAGAGTTAATTATGTTACAGTATACATGATTAAGGTTCGTTCCTTTATTATATTAATTTTATTAACCTTGTTTTCTCACGTAAAGCTCAAAACAAAAGAAACTAATGGTTCTTACATATAACTGTGATTTTTGTATTGTATAGGGGTGGCAATTTGGGTCAGGATTCGTTTATTCGTTTGATTCGATTCGCTTTAAAGCGAATACGGGTTTGGAAAAATGGATTCGTTTAATAAATGGGTCAATTCGATTCGATTCGTTTATTAAACGAATCGAATCCGAATTTGAGGTCATCGATTCGTTTATTCGTTTAGGATTCGTTTATTAAACGAATCATAAACGAATCGAATCTGAATTGAATTCGTTTAATACCCGTTTAATATTATTACAAATTTACCCTTAAATTTTTCAAATATGTGTTTAATTATACAATGTATATCAAATATGGGTAAATTTCCTTTTAGTCTTAGAGTTTAGGTTTATTACGCAATTAGTCTTTATATTTTTAAAAGTTGCCAAAACATTTTGTCGTTACTTCTATAGATGTTAGATTTAATTTTTCAAGAAAAATAGCATTTTTGTTTGATATAACAAAAATTCTATCACATAAAACAATTAAAAAAAAAACAGAGAATAATGAGGTGGACTTAATGGAAACATATCTATAATGTGAAATTTTTAGGTAATTTTAAAATAGTGACTAGTTGAATAGTTAGCTCAAAATCTAGTAAAAAAAGGAACCATTACCCTTAAATTTAAAGATGACAATGGTACAGGTTCAAGATAAGGATCAGGATCACCAAATTCAAACCCGAATTGTTAGCAACTCCTAAATACAACGGAACCCGATATTTTTAAATTGGAGATGGATTGTAATATACTATAACACCCCGTACGTTATAGCATTAATACTAAGATCATACAAGTTATGCATGTGAAATTTCATGAATATGTAGGGTCTATGAGTATAGACCGATCCGAACAAGTCAGGTCGTTCATTCGGTAGATAGTTAGAAAATTTCAGGACTTTTGCATTTGTGATGCATTCATCGTGTCATTCGAACGCAAGTTAGTATTCGCGTTTGTACGCGTTCTTAATTTCATTGAAACAAAACCGTCCAAAGTGTTTTCGTTCGTGATGCGTGTGTTAGTCGTTCAAACGAGGGCAGACAAAATGCTCGCGTGCGTGTGACATTCGATGGAACGTTCGAAGCGCCTGCGATTTTTAAGCAGAAAGTTCTGGATTTCGGCCCACTATAAATAGGCCCATTTAGATTTTTTTTTTCTTCATTTTCCTTTCTCTCTTTCTCGTTCACACCTCTTTCTCTCAAAATCCACATGCTACATCTTCAAATCGAGATTAAATCTTAAAGATTCTCATGCATTTCAAGCTCTAAGAAGCTCAAGTAAGTCTTCTAAGCTCCTCTTTAGCTCTTGTTTTGTATTTAGGTGAAATCCAATCTTTGATCTAAGTTTATTTTACATGATTCTGAATGATTATCAAGTTATGTGTGCTTAGTCAAGTAAGTATGCATGAAGATAGTTGAAACCCATTATATGTGAGAAATAATGAAATCCTAGATTTTGGGGATTTTGAAATGTGAGATCCATGAATTGAGAAGTAATAATAGTGCTTAGTAGAGTGTTTTCTAGCATGAAATAAGCATGGAATATGTTAGATCCAAACCACCACGGGTTTGGGTGGTTTGGTAAGAGTATATCAAATTTTGTGTTATGAGAGCATAGACATAAGAAGTAAGTTAGAGTTATGTTATTGATGTGTAAAATAATGATAGTGAATCTCGAAGTCATTTGTTAAAAATTGTGATGTATCTGAAGTGTGCTATATGATGTAAATTTTAAACTCATGAAACATGTTTATGAGTTTTCATTTCGAAGTTCTGGTTAGGATTATGTTCGAATGACGTTCATCCCATACCTAATCTAAAATTGGTAATGGATCATGTACGAGCTTGTATTTATATGCCAGTACACGTGTCAGCCTATATGTGTTCCCTTATGCGATGTTTTGGTTTATGCATATCGTTTACGTTTTCAGTTTATGATTGAGATTTATATTTTCAGATCATGAGCTTTTCCTAATGGATGACGAGTGTGTGATGTGTTATGTGATGAGTATGATATATGTGTGAAAGTTCTTGATTTGTCTGCCTTTTTGAATAAATGATTCGCATGTTCGTTTTGAAAAGTTTTACAAATACACGAAAAGGTTTTTAACTTCTCTTTTGAAAAGAAAATATTATGCTACAATGTGTATTTTGAGTATTATAGGGCTTTTCCAATCTGGTTACGGTCATCTGTTACCTTTGTCGATATGGTCATGTTTTGGACATTGTCCGGTCCGTGCGCGCGATCTGGACATTGGATGTCTGGTTTTTTTTCGTCCAGTGAGTTAGTTCTAGGATGCCAATTACATTTTTTAAGATACATGGATTTTTTGAATGTTGGTTTCGATCATAGAGAACTGTTTTAAGATATATTACATATACTTTATTTTTATGCTTTTATTGATATTCTTATTTTACGATATTTTGGTTTATATCTTAATGATGTTTTAATTTTATATGTTTTCACGATATTATGGTCATTTATTTTAAAGTATTTTGGAAGAAAATGATTCAGATACATCTGTTTTGATTGGATGTGATATGATACATTTTCCGCCATAGTGCTTGTATGACATCTTTATGGATATTAACCCTCTGTGACGCCTGTTCTGGGGTCTAGACCATCAGAAAATAGCTTACCCACTACCCTCTGTCAGCATGGTCTTATTCGTACATTGCTCAGTTCTTGCGCATAACTCTGGTAATGGACGTCTGATTAGTTTTGATAATTTTCGAAAAGATCCATTTTTTTTAATAAATTGGGTTTTCAAAAGATTATTGTGTTTGATTTCTGATGATGTTTGAAATGACCATATAAAGCCTATAGTATGATTTCCGTTACTGTTAATGAACATGTTTGTTTGTAAGAAGTTTGCATTCTGCTTTCCGTGTCTGTTAATGAGTGAGATTAGTTATAGTATGTCCTTTCAGATTCTTGTTTCTAATGGTGGATGAAGTGGACTTTATGAACCTCATAATAGAATTTACGTTTTTAAAAATATATGTGTTGTCTGTAAAGAATCTATATTATGCTATGTTTCTGGTAATGAATGATGTTTGACTGTGTAAAGATTACTTATGTGTGATCTGTTCTGGACTGTGTGGATAAGTCTGACTTTGTGATATCCATGTGGACATGTATGTGTGATCTGTTTTCCTGAAGAATATTAGAGTATTTGATAGGAAGAAGGTCTGGAAGTATGTATAAGATATGTTTACGAATTTATATGTGTGTATATATGTATATAGATGTATGTAATTAGGAGTTTAAGCGTTTCGAAGAAGTTTGAGTATAAGGATTCTGATTCGCATCAAGTATATTTCTGAATATGTATCTATGACTTGGATGTCAAACGTTCGGTAAGTATTTTATATAAAGGGTCTAATGCTTGATTTGTTTTTAAAAGAAAATCTTAAAATATTCTAATTTGATGATATTTCAAAGAATTTGAGAAATTATAGTTTTGTTTAAGTTTTGGTCTTGTATATAAAAAAAAAAAGATTTATGAACTCAGTTTTTGGAATCGGACTAAACACATATTTTGAAAGACATTACGTTTAAGGTGGGTAAAAAATAATTTGAAGTTTAAAGATTTTCTAACATTATTTTGACGGACTGTGTTTTTGTGCCCGGTTGTGTAGTAAATATTATTTCCTTATTTATATTAGATACAAAAGGATATCATGTACTTATTAAGTATCATTCTTTGTATATATATGATATGAATGATGTTTTGTTACATAAATATTTGAATTCATATGGTCATTATATTTTGCATGCTATTAAAAATGTTTATGTAATATGGAATAATAAAAGTAGTAGATCTGAAATAACTGATATTGAACTATGGCATATGCGGCTAGGACATATTGGTGTATGCCGCCTAACCCAGTTTTTTTAAGAAAGGTCTGATTAAGAATCTAACCATACAACCTTTTCCAACTTGTGAATCTTGCATTCATGGTAAAATGACTAAAGCCCCATTTTTCAGTGTAGGACATCGGGCCAATGACCTATTACAATTTGTACATAGAGATGTATGTAGTCCTATAAATGAGTCTGCTCACAGTTGTTATTCATACTTTATAATCTTTACTGATGATTTTTCACAGTATGGTTATGTTTATCTGATGAAACATAAATCAAAAATCTTTGAAAGGTTCAAGGAATTCTAAAATGAAGTTGAAAAATAAACTGGTAAATTCATCAAATATTCTTTGATTGGATAAATGTGGTGAATATATAGGTGGTGAGTTCACATAGTATCTTAAAGAGAATGTGATTCTTGCTCAATACATTCCTCCGGGTACTCCACACACAATGAAGTATCTGAAAAGAGAAATCATACTTTATTGGATATGATCTAAACTATGTTGAGATTTACAGATCTATCTTGCTTTTTGTGGGATTGTGCTCTTCTAATTGTTGCACATCTACTAAATAAGATTCCATTTAAAGTTGTTCCTACTACTCCACATGAGATATGGGTTAATAGGAAATCAAACCTTAATTATGTTAGGGTTTGGGGCTATCCTACATACGTCAAAGTGACGCAGCGTGATAAACTTTTACCTCGAGTGCAGAAGGTTATGTTTGTTGTATATCATTCGAATTCCAAAAGATATTAATTCTATGATCCAGAGAATCGAAATATGTTCATAGCTCGATTCGCCAAATTTATTAAGGAATAATTATTGGTGGAAGGTGGTAATCATAGATGGGTTGAACTTGATGAAGTTCAACCTGTAGAGGACATACCGATAGATGAACCAGAAACTCTAGTAGGTTCATAACTTTTTACTTCCACTCTCTGTAGGTCTATTATGATATCGAGACCTCATGATCACTTATATTTGATATAAGATAATAGTATATATGTACTCATTATAGAGTTACTGATCCATGAACCTACATAGAAGAAATGTTAGACATTGACTCTGCTAAGTGGAAGGAAGCCATTAAATCTAAATTAGACTCCATGCACCAGAATCAAGTTTTGAACGTGGTTCCGCTTCTCGAGGTAATTGTTCATGTTAGTTGTAAATGGGTTTATAAACGAAAGCGATGGCCTGATGAGAAGGTTGAAACCTTTAAGGCTCACCTAGTTGTTAAAGGTTATACTCAGAGGGCAAATGCGGACTATGATAAAATATTTTCACCAGTAGCAATGCTAAAGTTTATTAGGATTTTACTGGCTATCTGCTTACTATGATTATGATATCTTACAAATGGATGTCAAAATAGCTTTTCTTAATGGATTTCTTGATGAAGAAATCTATATGGAACAACCAGAGGGTTTTATTTCCAGCCAAAGTTCAGGCATGATTTGTAAGCTTAAGCAGACCATTTATGGAATTAAACAAGCATCGTAGAGTTAGAATTTTTATTTTGATGAGGTAAGTAGATTAGCTGATTTTCTAAAAAATGAAGAAGAACATTGTGCTTATAAGAAGGTTAGTATGAGCATGGTAGTGTTCTTGATGCTCTATATTGATGATATCATGATCCTTGGGAATGATCTTGGGATGATGCAGAGTGTTAAGGAATATCTCGGTAAGAACTTCTCCATGAAAGACTTGGGAGATGCCTCATATATACTTGGTAAAAAACTCTATAGAGATAGAGAAAGGAGGCTGATTGGGCTATCTCAATCCTCGTACATAGATACAATTTTAGATAGGTATAATTTTAGCAATTGTAAAATTGCTAACATATATTTTCAATATGGCATTCATCTTTCGAAGAAGATGTATCCTCAAACGGAAGATAAAAAGAGTAGATGTCTAGTCAACCATATGCATCATGCAAAGGAATCATTGTATATGCAATGTTGTTGTACGAGACTTGATATTAGTCATGCAGTAAGCATTACTAACAGATATCATGCTAATCCAGGTAACAACCATTGGATGATCGTTAAACATATCCTCAATTATCTTAAAAGTACTAATGATAAGTTTTTTTTTTATTGATGGAGGTGGTGATTTACAGATTACAGGGTATAGAGATTCTGACTTTTAATCAGATTCTGATAATAGAAAGTCTACATCAGGTTTTCTATTTACTCTTAATAATACCGCGGTCTGTTGAAAAAGTTCCAAGCAAGGATTTATAGTTGTTTCCACCTCTGTAGCGGAATATATTATGGCATCTGATGTTGCAAAAGAAGCTTTATTGATTAGAAAATTTATCACATAATTGTGAGTTGTCCCAAGCATCGAGGATTCGATCTCGTTGTTATGTGAAAATAGTGGTGTCGGCGCATAAGCAAAAGAACTGAGAGTGCATCAAAAGTCGAAGCATGTGGAGCAAAAGTACCACATTATTTGTGAGATGATTGCTCGAGGAGACGTTGTCATATGCAAGATACCTGGAGAGGATAATGTAACAGACCCAATTACGAAGGCCTTACCTCCGAGAATATAGGATAGGCATGTCAAGGCGATGGGTATTAGATACCATCAATACTGGCACTAAAGCAAGTGGGAGAAATCATTAGAGTTGATACTCGGCGTGCTAATTTTTTTATGTATTTATTGTAAATATGTTGTACTTTTTATATTTTATTTTGAATAAAATTTAGTACTTTTATCGATATAATCTTTTGTATAATGGTAAAGACGTAAATAGTTCATAGAATGAGTTGTTGTAATGAAGTTGCAAAAATGTCGCAACGAACACTGAGAAACAATACAACATGATTCATTCTTAAAATAGTTTCTGGTCAAGATTTTTATACCTGGTCGGTTAGTAAACCTGTGAAACTAATACATGTCGTATATGGGAATGGTTCTAATTGTTTATCTCAGTTAACCACCAGTCTTAGAGATACTCATTTAAACTTGTAGGTATTTATTGGATAAATACTGAATGACTCACTTGAAGATTCCTAATATATGATACACCAACGTCAAAATGAATCTTCTAGAGTCGAGTAGTATAACTCTTTTGACTTGAGATACCATTGTGGATATGTAAGATATCATCCACACTTTAATGGTAGTCACGTCAATGATCTTTTAAGACAAGACATCTGCCTGTTCGTTGGGTATGAATTGATACTTATGATATCTTTTGATGTATCAAGAGAGGATCTATCAGTCCCGTGTACGAGATTTGGGTATCCAATCAGTGATTCTTTGAAATCATTGGTCGAGGTATACTATGGAAGCGAGTTCCGAGTATTTATTAAGAGAATCACGATTATGTTACGACATACCAGAATTATTCATAGCAAAGATTTGACATTATTCTATATCTCCGGAATAATTAAGATAACCTATGACAGAATGATTAAATATATGCAATGATCTCGACTTGTATGGTTCAACTTGATTATTTGTGGTCGTCGTAATTTGTGAGTGGGTAAATTACGGATACGAAAATTATTCATGTGACAAATAAACCTGAACCTAACGAGTCTCACAATATAAAGTGTATTTGTTGAGCACTTGGGCAGTTAATTATGGATGATTTGGATTGTTCATAAGTTACACATGCCATTACAAAAATAATGTGTATTTATATATGATACATAATTTGATTAGATACACATTTAATGGCCTATTAGAATTTAGCACTTGTCTTTATTATGATTAATTAAATTAATTAAGGATTTATTAATTATTTATTATAATAAAGAAGTCATTTTCTTTGAATCTTTTTCTATAATCTTATTTTTTTCATTTAGTGTATGGAAATTCAAATTAGATTAATTGTAAACTAAAATTTGACTTTTTAGATGAAAGAATATTTTTGGGATTTCTTATCACTTGGCCAATTATATATGATTGACTAAACCATAAGGTTTTGATACTTGGATTCCATTAACTTGGAAACAAATAAATTAAATACATTTTAATTAGATTAATATGTGTTTAATTTTAGATCATATTTTGAACATGGAAAATGACAATTAAGCCCCATAGAATTCGACCAAGCTAGTTAAGAAAATGGACAATGTGTTTTCAATTTTTTGTTAGCCATTTTCTCAACTTGTTGAGAACAAAAAAAAAGAAGTTAGGGTTAGATTCCAAATGAATAACACCAAAGAAAAGGATTTGGAAAATAGAAGCAAAAACAAAAGTTTAATTTAATTAAGGTAAGATTTTTATTTCTTGTTTTGGAAATTATTTTTCTTAGCATGTTTATAGGTATTTGATATATATATTTGTTTCCAAATACTTGATGTTGTTGGATTTGATAATAATCTTGTTTTTCTTTTATTAGCATGTGTGATTTTTATTTTAATTAAAGTAATTAGATTCAAAAATTAATATTTCCATTCTTGAGTGTTGTAGCCACTGTTATGATGCCAAGAATTATTCTTGAGATTTCATATGTGGTGACTTTAAAATGGTGTATATTAATTTGAATATTTTGGTGATAAATTAGAATTTTACATGAAAATGGGTTGATTTATTTTCTAGATCAAATCTCGAAAACTAGAATATTTTATGAGTAAAAATATGATGTTTGGATGTGTTTGGATGTGTATTGGGTGTTAAATAAATTTCAAAAATGTTCCACATCGAAATTTCGCGAAAATGGTGAAATTACATAAAAACGAGCTTACCACGTGGAGGATGTCCAAGCAGTGAATTGTTCATTGTTTGGGTAGTTCAGGGGCTGATCGGTTACTGCCCAAGTGACCGGGTTAGCCAGGTTTGCTAGTCGGTTGACCGATTACTCATTTTTCATAGTATTTATTTACAAAAAAATTTCGTAAAATCTTTGTTGTTTTTTGGGATATGTTTATGTTGTTAGTTGTTAACAAATAATATGTTGAGGTGAAATACGAACTAATTAGAAGTATTAGATACCTGCTAATTCATTCGGAAAATTTTAAAATGTTTAAAAAACTATTTTTGCCTAAAACCGCGCTTCCGCCTCCAAAACGCCAACACACGCCATAACAGTTTGCTAGTTTTGCAGGTTGGCAACTAGATCAACCAGCCATAAAGTTTGGGATGCTTAAATTCGAGACGAGAGATCACTAAAGTTGCAGTCACCCATTCTAGTGTTCTGGGAAAGTTGCTTGTGTAAAGAAGTTTGTATTCATGTTTTATGTATTATATCATGCATATGTAAAAGGATGTTCTGAGTAGTATGTGTAATTGTGGGCATGAACCCTTGGCTATTGAGATTTGATGTCTTTGGTTGGACCAGAGGTCCTTTTGTAAATTATGTTTAATACAAATTGTCTAATGTCTGAGTTTGTCATGTCTGTTTCCTGCCGGCAAATGTTTTGGTTGGATTGGAGGTCCCTTTTGCATACGATGTTTAGTGCAAGTTGTCAAATGTTAGAGTTTGTCATGTCTGTTTCATGTTGGTTTGACACTCAGGGAGATGGGTTATCTCTATCTCTTGCCGGTAACATCCTGCATCTGGCGGAATGTTATAGATACCCAATCATTTTCAAGTGGGGCATAGGAAAAAATGACTCGATCCCCACTTAGTCTAAGGTTAAATATTTTTAAAATATTTATTTTTTAAAAAAAATTTAAAATTATTAAATTGGGTCGGGATAAAGGCTCAATATATGGATCCAAACCGACATGAATTAGATGGCCACTTTAAACCGAGGAACCGAAACTGACCCAATTTAGATAGTAAAGTTTGAATTGTGGCCCTGAATCTGATAAATTTGATTTTTAAATATTTTAAGATCCTCAAACCCGACCCATATGAGTATATCTGTTGGGGTAAATGTAGCGGAAGCGCGTTAGCAGGAAAAATCAACTTTTAAAATAATTTTCAATTCGGACAAAACTAATCTTGTACCATATACCTCTAATTTATCCATATTTCACCATAATCACTCATTACTATCAAATATTGGGAGTGATTACACATAAAGACTTGAGATAAAAAAATTTCGGAAATATTTTCCGCTATTACACGTTAATCGATTTACTAGTTCATCGAACTGAACGACCAAGACAACTGGACAAATGGTTCAGTCATGAAACCAGACCAGCCCACTGTTACAGTTATCCATAGAGCAGTGGCTGATCACTGTAATTTTGGTAAATTAAAAATTTACCCATAGTATGGTTTTTGTTGAAAATTCCCAAAACACTACTAAAACAATTTCGAAAATTTCGAAAACTTTTCTACACATCATACGCACTGCTACATAATTCGATTACTATAGCAGTGGCCAAATAATCATAATTTCTCTAAATTATGATTTTGCCTCTAATGCATTTTTACGAAAATTTCTCAAAATGCTTTCGGAACGATTCCGAAATTTCTGAGAATTTTTCTTATGCATTGTTACATATTCAATTTTATCTACAACATCTCAATTTCATAAATTAATCCACAATTGAGTTAATTACATAATTAAATAAATTAATCACCTAATTAATTCAAAATCATTTAAATCCAAATTTCTAATTATCAATTGGGAGTCAACCACCATAAAGCAATTCAAGAACGATTCTAGGTCACCAATGAGTGGTTTGAGCAACTCTAGAATGGAAATTTGGTGTCCTGCACCATAATTTGATCTAATTACACTAATTAGTCAAATTAATTCTACACATGCAATAAGTGCTTATTGGCTCTACGAATAAATTAATACCAAATGATAAAAAAAAAAACCTCAATTATATCAAATATATTTAATTGAAAACAAAAAGAAATAATTTCAACCAAATAAAATTAGAAAATACCTTAATTTCACCAAATTTAGCTTTGGCTGATTTCAATTGTTCTTCCACCTTCTCTAATTTTGGTGAATTAAAGAAATCCTAATAAATCCCTAATTTTTCTCTTTCTCAATGAACAAATTCTATTTTAAATGGCCAAAAATATAAATTTAATTAGAGAGGGTATTTTTATCATTTTAACAATTAAAATGATTGGCTAAAACTAAGCCAAATATTATTCTAATATATGGTTATAATTTGTCAAGTTATAAATCTTATCTAATAAGTTTTAATTAAAGAATATTCCAAGAATATTCAATAATTATTTTATACATGAGTCAAAATTCTAATGTGTATCTAATTAAATTATGTATCATATACATATACATATTAAATATAAAAAAAGTATCTCGAGCATGTGTAGCATTAGGAAATAATCCATATTATTTGTAATTAATTGCCCTTGTGCTCAATAAATATATTTTATTAGTGAAACTCTCTAAGTTCAGGTATATTTATCACGGAACACAATTTATATCTATAATTTATCCATTCGTAAATTATGACGACCACAAATAACCATATTGAACCATACAAGCCGAGGTCTAGGCATGTCGTATAGTCATTCCGTCATAAGTTGTCTGAATTATACTGACAATATAGATGAGAACGTCAAATCTCCATAGTGTACAATCCATATATGTGTCGTGACATATTTGTGATCTCTCAATCAACATTTGGAACTCGTTTATAGAATGTACTTTGATAAGAGATTTAAAGATCACGAAGTGGATGCCTAAATCTCGTTCACAAGACTGATAGATCATCTCTGGATATATCGCAAGATCATGAGCATCGGTCCACACCCAACAAAAGGCAGAGGTATGATCTGAAAAGACTGGTGTATGACTGTTGTCAAAGTATGGAGGATCACTCATACATTCATAATGGTACCTCAAGTTAAAGGACCACATATGCTACTTGATTCGGTAAGATTCCTATTGACATTGATATGTCATCTATTATGAAATCGTCTGATAAGTCGATCAGTGCTCATCAATTGAACACCTAAATGTTTATACGAGTCTCTCAAGACTCATGGTTCATTGGGATAAACCATTGGATCAAATCTCGATATACGACATGTACTGGTCTAGACTGATTTTACTAACTGACCCGTGTCAGCAAATCTCAATCATGAACATTGTTTGAGAATATACCACAAGTAGTGACACCTCCCAATTTTAATTACAAACCTCATTGTAATTGTGACTATTGTATATTCTCAAGTCTTTGTCTATATATATATCATTAAACTTATGGTAGTTTCGATCTAAACTAAAATAGATCGAATATGTATGTTAATGACAAGAGGTGCTTCCATTAAATGTGTAATATTATGAAAAAAGAGATAATTTATATTCATGAATATATCATAAATATAATACGAATTGACACTCAAAATATCAAACCTTAACTCGATCTTCATAGGGCTCCGAACTTGCAGGGATTTTTGCCATCCTGCTTAAATTAGTAATCACTAGGAGTCAAGCATATAGAGTAACATCTCAGCCAAATAAGCTGCATGGGTAACTGTTCATATAGTCCTTATAGTTTAATTATAAGTTGCTTGGATTTGAATTTTTAAAAGTAAATATTGTTTCTATCTGATATACAGTAATTTAAAATTTTTTTAAAAAAATATCACGAACAACAAATATAGATGATAATTAAATAGATTTCAACGTAGATTTTTTGAGTAGTTTTTAAAAATATAGAACTAATTAAATAATTAGTTAAAATTATGGTGACTAAAAGAATATTTATGCAACTTATTAATCTTTTAGATATCTTGTCATAGTCATACTTAATTTAAATGACTAATAATTAATTAGTGAGATGATTTTAACTTAAAATTTTGATTTATTTTTTGAGCTATTGATCTTGTGCAGTTCAATTGTAGATATTGAAAGTTAAAGTAACATATAATAATATTAATTCATCTACCATTACTTTTCATGAAATCGATGGCTCAAAATTTGTATATAATTGAAGTATAAATTTTAAGCTCAAATAGTCTAACCCATAATTGATTAGCACAATTTAAACTATCTTATTTAGCTATTGAACTCACGTGGAAAGACCCTTTCTCCATAGTAAACATAACCAACTATCAACAGTATTCTATATATTTGTCATACGGAAAGACCCTTCTCATAGTTTAAAATTTGTGTCAAAATTTTAAAATTGAAATAATCTCTTCTGTATATTAATAATACTTTTTATTAATTATGATCGCGACTATTTCAATTTAAATTTTTGACATGGAATTTTAGCATAAATTTTGAGTCATTAATCTCCTGAAATTTAATAGTGGATATTGAAAGTTAAAATAACATTTAATGATATCAATTCATCCACTATTAGATTATATAAATCATATGTCAAAATTTTAAATAAAAAAAGCCTAACCCATTATCTATCGTAGCATTGGCATACCCATAAAATCATGCACTTGAATTAATAAGCTAATTAGTTTATTTACCAACAAATATTAATTGAGACTTCATTATCCATTTGCCTAATTTGATTTTCTTTTCATTAATAAATAAATCTGCCCTATCTCGTGCATTCAACTGCACTTGCTATCTTTTAAATAGAAATAATGTGATTTTGCTGCCATCTTAATATCTATTTTCATGTTATCTTTACACAACATAGCTATCAATACTTAATTTGATCAGCTTTTAAATTGACGGTTGTGATTGATTGTTATGCATGATCATATTGCCATACCCACATGATTGATCAAGCTAGGAAATAAAAGATAACCAATTCTCCTTAATCTTTTAATAAGGTAGTTGAATTTCAATTGTCTAAAATTGGTTACTCATTACAATGTTGATATGCCACCAAATATAATTAACCCACTACCACCCCCCACCCCCTTATCCACAATTACCTTTTAATTTGTTTATTACTTTTTTTTTCTCCATTAAGACCATTCAATCCTTTTCAACTAAAATTATATAATGAAACTAATAAAATGGGTAATGAGTAATGACAATACTTTAAATCCCATATAACATAATTTATTTATAGGGTGTGGCTATTTTAATATAAAATTTAGACTTAAAATTTTGATGTAAATCTTAAGTCATTATTCTTATACAATTTAAGGGTGGATATTGAAAATCAAAATATTATTGAATGATATAAATTCATCCGATCATTGAATTGTATGAGATCAGTAGCTCAAAATTAATTGTGTGAATATTTTAAGTTAAAATAACCTAAACCATTATTTATAACAGCTATGTGATTAATATATGTAACAGAGTCTAGCTAATCAAAATTAAATGTTATAAATTTTTTAACAGAACTCAACTCTTTAAAAATATTTTTTCCCACCTAACTGTGGATTTTCCCCCCCTTAATTAATGGACATCTCCATGTACCATATCAAATTCTTACAGCTACCTTTTTTTTTCAGTTAAATACTCATTCAGTCCTTAAGGATTGAGCTAATTGCCTAATTAATTTATATATTTTTAAATTTATCAAAAAGGTTTCATTTGTATATCTGTTTTCTTTATCTTCTATTTAATTATTCTCTATTATTTAACTGTTATATGTCTAACTTGTTAGAATTATAAGTTATTAAAAATTACCTAAAATTATTTGTTGTCTATTTTCTTTCGTTAAAATCGACCTCATTTTCTTTATTTTTTAACTATTGCATGTCTGACTTCTTAAAATTATATTTAATTAGATTTTCAAGAAAAATACCATTTTGCCATTGAAATTAAAATGCAGCAGTTATAGAACTAACGACATAAATATTTTAGATAACTTTTGAAAATTAGGACTAGTTGGGTAATTAATCTAAATCTAGGGACTGAAATGAAGTTTACCTTTTTTTTTTTGGGTCTATTTAATTCACCATCTCTTCCTCTTTTTAATTTCTCATTAGCCTCCATTGCTACCCTACCCATAATTAACTAGCAATTAATTAAACACTCTTCCCTCTCTCTCTCTTTCTCTCAAAATTGTTATATATATTTTGCCTAGAGAAGTTCAAAGGGACCAAAACCGACCAACAACAAGTACATTACATATTGCTAGCCCTCGTTCTATATATTCGTACATCATTTGAGGTAATTTTCCTTTTTTGTATTTTCCCACTTCACTGCTTCATTTTATATATATATATATATATATATATATATATATATATATATATATGTATAAAACTTAACTTATGTGTTTCATATGATCACAGGTGAATTATTATAGAAAATGAAGCGACGAGGTAACAGTCCAAAGCTTGAATTGAAGCTGAATCTGTCACCTCCTAGGGCTAGGGTTAGGGGTAATAACAACCAGCCCCCTGTTATTGAGTCACCCAACGAGTCAGCTAATTCGTCTTCGTGGGAAATGTCGCCGGAAAGCTCATGCGTCTCATCGGAGCCGGAAGATACGACCATGCATTACACAAGTAGTACAGTTGTAACAACTTCAATGGTGCTCGCCGGCTGCCCTCGTTGCCTTATGTATGTTATGTTGTCTCATGTCGATCCAAAGTGTCCCAAATGCAAAAGCACTGTGTTGCTTGATTTTCTCAGTGAAGAGAATAACAAGAAGGCTAGCAACTAAATCTTATGCTAGGGTTTATGTTTTCCTTAAACTTATAAAAAGGAAACTTGAACTATGGTTTTTGTTTTTTTTTTTTTTTTTTTTTTTTTAAATATCAGTAGAAACTGCTTTTATATTTAAAAAATTAGGAAGAAAACTGCGTATATCAGGACTTTCCCTATAACTACCTTGTATGCTTGGGTCTGGGTAAGACTTTTTTTCTTCATGTGGTAGTTAGTTTGTTTCTTGTATGCATCTCTTTGTAACTGTGTTATCTGCAACAAAAAAAACCTAATTCTAATTTCTTTTGTTATTATTGTTGATATTAAAAGCAAAAAACAATTTTGCAATATTGTTTCTGTTTGAATATGTTCCTACAATCCCCATATTCAACCAACAATTGCAAATGAATATTGCATCCACCTTTTTAGATTTAATTGTTTTCTTCAGTCGTATCTGTTCTAGTTTGTTTAATAGCTTTTGAAATTATAATTTTGCTGGGACAAAGATTTGCACCTGATCTGAACTTAATCATCACCAAACTTACGTGTGTGATTGATGGACTTATAGATAAATGATATAGAAATATTTAAATCTCAATCATATAAAATCAGCAATGAATGTATGGCATAAGATATTTAAGTTTAGAAGAAAAAAGCTAAAATCATGTGAAGATTCTAATTTTATTTTGAAGTTCATATCACGATAAAGCAGAGACAGTCCACATAGGTGACTGATTATGAGCCTGAAATTAGAGCCCTAAATTTAAGATCAATTATGTTATACTGTTTGTGTTTTGTCCAAAAATTTATCGATAAAGTCCACATTTTAGGAACTCACTTAAGCCTATAAAACTCAGAGCCACCCTTGAGAGAGAGTTACGGTCCCGGTTTGATTATATTGAGAAAGATTTTTAAAAAATTAGATTGAAAGAGGATCCAGTTAAATTATTTCTTACATAACTTTCCCAGACATTCACGGCAATTATCACACAATACAAAAGAATAATAATAGAAAAAATAATCAAGTGCACAGTTGTGAATAATTAAACTAGAATGCTATATATTAAAGAAAATTTCAATATGCATGCAAAAAT
The DNA here is from genome assembly GCA_019454045.1 of Zanthoxylum bungeanum. NCBI lineage: Eukaryota > Viridiplantae > Streptophyta > Magnoliopsida > Sapindales > Rutaceae > Zanthoxylum > Zanthoxylum bungeanum. The sequence goes on from SKCR01033769.1 coordinate 111,164, forward strand.
ATGTGTATATTTGCTCACAATCAATTATATGTGCGTCCATTTGTACGTATAAAGGTATACAACTTGTGTAGCTCTATCACAATAGTAAATAAATATTTGGAATAGCCAACTTAGCTAACACTGCAGCAGCCAATTAAATTCACAGTGGTCACAATGTCAGTGAGCTAATTCCATCATTATTAAAGTTTGCACTCAATTGTTATGAAGGTTGTTGAGCTTGTAAAAGTTTGACATAAAAAAATAAAAAAACGAAACTGAATAGCTGTCAGGCTTACAATGCGCTGCAAGCAAGGCAATGCCATTTTTTTTTATTAACAGTACTCATCTTGTAACATAACATATTGGTGCTCTATACACTACAAAAAATAAAGTCTTTAGCGTCGAATCATATCGACATTAAAATTAAGAAATTCGACTCTAACAGTAAAAATGCGTCAAATAATTTCGACGCTAATTTTGGATTTCAAAATATGGACGAGAAAGACAATTAGCGTCGAAACTAGAAATTTCGACGCTAAAACCATATATTTTGCGTTGAAAATTTTTCGACGAAAAATTATATTTTGCGACGCTAAAGTACATATTTGGCGACGCTAAAATGTCTATTTTAGCGTCGAATATTTTCGACGCCCAAATCAATAAATTATTAAAAAATAAATAATATTTTATTACGTTTAGCGTCGAATTTCGACGCTAACAGTCTATTTTAGCATCGAAACTCTTTGACGCCAAAATCAATAAATTATTAAAAAATAAATATTATTTTATTACTTTTAGCGTCGAATAATTTGACGTTAAAAGTAAAACAAATTTATTATTTTACATACATTTGCTCTGAAATATTCAATTTAATATTTTAAAAAAAATTATTATTTCAAAAAAAATTACTAAATAATAGTATAATAATTTTTATTCTAATAATCAATTTGTTAGTATAATGAAAATTTATTAAATAAAATAAATACATAGTCTATTAAAACTATATGTTGTGAATGTTTATACAAATGAAAATAAAATTTATTACCGCTGTGATGGGGGGCACTCGAGCCCGATGCACTCCGGCCGAGTGAGGCCCCTTATCTACTGGTCGAACTCATGCATCTTCCTTTTGTGGTCCACCTTGACCTGCAGTGGCGTCTCCTGAGTCTTCTTCAGCTCATCTTCGGTATTTTCCTACCTGTTCTTGGTGGTGGCTAGCTCCTCTCGAAGGTACGAGCCAGTTTGAGAAGAAACAATAGTGCGCCCAGAAGACGTCGGCTTCTTACGAGTGCCATGACCGACGTTGTACACTGTCTGGTTCTTGAAAACCAATTGCGACAACTCCTCATCCGGTATAGGGTCGGACCCTGTTTCCTAAGTTTGATGCTGGAGCTCCACCATTTCTTTCTGTTTTAAAAAAATTAAGTTAATGTTCGAATTTGAAAAGAAAAAAATCAATTTAAAATAATATTTATTTTATTTTAAATACTTAAACTTACGTAGCAGCATTCAGCTTCTTCATTGATCCATTTTTTCTTCTCATTGTAGTGCGTCACTCGGTAAAACTCTGGAAATGATTGCACCTCACATGTGCTACTCTGCTAAAAAAACATAAATTGATACATGATTCGACATTAGTAAAATTAATTAACTTATAAAATACAGTTTAGGCTATATTTACCTCAGAATGTTCAGCACGGTGTTGGATACACGTCCATTTGCCCCAAGATGCATACTCTAATGCTTCATATTAATAAAACACAAAACAAACTACAAAATAAGTAAAATGACATGAAACTTAACAAAATAATAAGCTGAGTGACACGCTCAAAAAGTGATTTTTTACTCCCAAGTATACGAGTGTCGGAGTAATAAAATAACCTAGTAAGTCCGGGGTCAATCCATAGGGAATAAATTTAGTAAAATAAAATAACAATTTGAATAAAAATAAAAAGGCTTGAGTTGATTGAAGTGATTGAAGAATTTTAAATTGAACTGCAATAATAAAATAAAATATTGGGGTTAGGGGATCCACTTTTAATATTTCAAATTTAGAAATCTTACTTTTTATAATATATAAATTGTCATTATTATCCAATTAATTTATTTCAGGAATTAATTATACCAAAACATATAAAACCAGCCATAAAAGCGGTGATAATTTTTGTCTATAACAAATCTAGTTAGGTACTCAATTATGCCAAATAAATAAAACTAGCCATATAGGCGGTAACAAAGTTTGTCAATAATTAATCCAGATTTAAATTAAGTATTAATCATTAGATTATAATTTATATATTATAATATAAGTGAGATTAATCTATATTTTCATATTAAAACCTTCACATTTTACTTCAGCAAAAAGAAATAAGCTACTCATAATTTGAATAAAAACACACATAATTTTATTACTGAAAGAAAAAGAAAATACAATAAAATTTTAAAAAATAAAACACACAATAGCTGAAACACCACAATTTTTCAAAGAGAATTGTGGAAATCAGACTGACCAAAAATTTTAGAAGTAAGAAATCTTGTCAACAGTAAAGTTGTAAATTTTTGAGTCTTCTGTCATCTGGAACTGGAATCGTCTCAATCCGATATCAAAGTAAAAAATTATGGAGAAAATACGAATATTGCTCATGCTAAAAATTCCGAATTTGTACACTGTTAGAACGCCCTTTCAAGTATTTTGTCTCCAAAATCCAAAAGTCATGTCCACTTTTTAGCTATGCATCTAAAGTATTATTTCACCTAAAATTATATAAAACATAAATTTAATTATTATTTTACAAACATGCTAAATTAAAGGGATTAATGAAACTATAAGTGTAAAATGATTAATTTTTTTTTTTAATAAATGTGCACTTTTTAGTGTTCGTCACTAAGAATGAATGAATGAATAAGTGGGTATCACACTTATCAAACAGTCCCAAACATAAGTTTTTTCTAGTCCCAAACAAAAGACTAAATAAAAACTAAATAAAAGTAAACAAGTTGCACCATGTTGATCAGTGTAGGTTTGAACTCAAAGTTATTGGCATTGATCGGTTGGTGCGTAATCTCAGAATAATTATCGTCAATGACCGGCTTAAAGTGATCTCATATTTCCACCCGACGCAGGTTGTTCTCGCTGTTGTCAACTGTCGTTGCTTCTTTTTCAATTCTCTTTTCTTTCTTTAGTCTCCTCGTTTTCCCTTCTATTTCATGATGAAATAGGAGCGATTTGAGACTTGTGTATCTTCGCATTCACTAAAGCACAGAAAGAAAGAAAGAATTAATAAAATATAAATATAAAAAAATATATATATAAATTAAAGTTAAGGTTACTTGGTAATTGTATTAATATGAATAAAATTGAACAATCCCTAGCAACGGCGCCAAAAATTTATTGCAAGATTATCGTACCACAAGTATACGGTGTCAAGTTTTAGTAAAGGATAAGTAAGAGTATCGAACCCACAATGATTGAAATCA